>JBBPBX010037489.1:10684-23185 GCA_038048925.1 Garcialebias charrua | reverse complement strand
GCTCCTAAATATTCATTCTTAAATCAAAGAAAAGGAGCAAAACGAGCAGAACAATGATGGGAACAGACTACCGGTATGTATTCCCTATGTGGGAAATGCATTTTCTTTACAAACAAGACATTCAGGCAGAACTTTTAAATGGAAAAATGGATGGTAAATGGACTGTACTGATATAGCACCTTTCTATCTAGTCAAGTTACTCAAAGCACTTTACAATACTACTTGTGCCCTCATTAACCAATTCATACAGCACTCAACTAGATTTCTACAAAGCTATTTTGAATCTGTAGACTAATCAGTGCTTTAGATCACATTCATACACTGATGGGACACACATCGGAGGCCATGAGGGGTTCACTGTCTTGCCCAGGGACACTTCAACATGTGACTGCTAGTGGACTCCTATTAAAGGATGACTGCGCTAACCACTGAGCCACATCTGCCTGTAACACACCTGCTATTCAAATGAACCAAAGTATAAAGAGCAGAACAGTCATGTTTATGCTCAGTTAATAGGATGTTAGAATATGACGACTCGAGTGTAAGATAACAAACGCAGCTTTGCTTTTTACTTCCCACAAATTAGTCATTATCGTCTCCCCGAACATGAAGAGCCACTTGAATAGAGCTAGCAACTCTTAAAGAAAACCATGCGCTCCATCTTAACAATTGTGCCACGTATAGTTATTTCCTTATGTGTAGTGTCATCAGTTTGTGGGAGAAAAAAGGGTGAAAATGCCTGAAGCAGAAGAGCGTGGGTGTTTGTGTGTGGGACAAGCCTGCAGTGACAGCCTGTCCTCGGGACAATTGATACTGGAAGTCTACTGATCCCCTGCAGAGGCATGAGTATTAAAATGCAAAAAAACAACATATATGTATATATAATGTTGTGAAGTAAAAGGACATTGGAAAATATCGTTTGGCATCTTTCTTGGCAAACGTTAGTTGGTATAGTTCAGGTCAGCATTCAGCTGTTTACTCCTTGGTGTTTGTGTCCATTTGTCCTTTTTTTTTTTAAATCATGACATTGTGACAGTGCAACTTGGCTGTACCCGCAGCTACCCCGGTTCAAATCTGGGTCAAGGCACCAAGCTGTCAAGAGCTGCCCCCCCTGGACCCAAGGTCTACCTCCAGCTCAGGAGGCTCCCGGCTCAGACTCCCTAACACAACCACAGACCACAGAGCTATCTAGGGTTCCCGGGGGAGAAGATGGCGTAGGTTAAGGGGCTTGCTGAAGGGCCAGAGTGGGGCAGATGAGGGTCGAGACAGGTGTGACTCCTTCACTTATCCCACCCTAAGCAGGGAGCAGAGGGATGTTGTTGGTACCGGGGCTTGAACCGGCAATCTTCCGATCACAAGCTCACCTTCCTCTGCGCCACCACTCCCACTAATTTCACCATCGTCTGTTCCCATACAATGGTGAAGTTAGTTCTCTGCATTTAACCCGTAGCACCCGAGATGCACTCAGGTGGAGCAATGGGCAGCAATGCAAGCGTCCAGGGAGCAATTAGGGATTAGGTGTCTTGCTCAGGGCCACCAATGCATGTGGGAATGGTGGGAAACAGGAGCACGTTGTTTGAAAAATCCATATAGGCCTAAACCATAACACGAGCACAGCTGAGTTAACCTGTGAAGCTGATTTGTGAGACTTTCTTGACGCCAAATTCACAAGGTAATGTTCAAGGCTGGAGAAAAGCTGGTAAATCTGAGCCTTTTTTCCTGTTGTTGCACCTGAATCAGGTGTGTTGGAGCAGGAAAACAAAGCGTGAAGTATAGTGGCCCTCGAGGGCCAGGAGTGGACACCTGTCAATCAGCTAGTCAAAACTAGCGTGTTGCCTCCTTTGACAACTTGTCATGATTAATCGAGCCTTTCTGTCATCTTCTATTCATACTTATAGTCTGTTTTCTCACTTAAGTTTCACCCTGCCATAGCTACAAGGTTCGGTACTTCCCAGAATGCATTGCACTTGACGCTGGAGTTGATCCCTCACAGTGAAGCGTGTGAAAGTGTGGCTGCTGTGTCAGCGTTTTTCTAACTCTGTTGGTTTGGTCAACTCAGATCCACCAAAATAGTTCCACTTTGTAAAAACGTCTTCAGATATGTTTTTATATCAGAATTTGTTTTATTGTGATTTAAAAAAATGTCATCTTTGGGAAAAAATATACATTTAATGTGTAGAGGGCTTTAATTTTTTGTCCTTAAACGTTTCCCCGCCTTCATTTTTCTCGCTCTAACTTTTTTAAACCCTCCTGCTGTTCATCTTTCCGTCCTGTCTGTTTTTTGTACTTAGCCTCTCCTCCTCCTCCTCCTCGTGAAAGCCCCTCACATCGTTCTCCTCACGGCACGCCTGCTCAGTTTTAACCCCCTACCTCCCCGTCTCTCTGACTTTATTAGTCATGCGGTGCGTCTTTTCCTCGCCTCCCCTCTGTCTACCTGCACTTCTGTATTTCTGCTCTCTTCATCCTTGCTCACCTTCCATCTTACAGTCGTTCGTGCCTCTGGCTCCCCTGTAAATTTCCACCTTTCCCTTTCTTTGTCTCATTCCTCCTTTCTTTTCTCGGCCTCCTCTGCCCTTGAGGCAACCTGCGTACGACAATGTTATCAGTCACGGCTCCTCCTCGCCATCTTTCCACCCCTCGTCTTTTTGTCTTTCTGTCGCTTGCCGACTCTGCTGCTGACCTCCACGTCTCCTTTCCTTTTCTGTTCCCACTTTTTGCCACTGCGCGTGCACGCTCACTCCCAGATCAGATGCACCACACATGATCGTTGTATTCCCTCCTGTGCTCTGCCCATCTCAGATACACTTTGCCCTCACTCTCCCCTTCATTTATCTACTTGTACTTGCTCGCTCTGTCTCTCCTCCCCATCTGTTTTATCACTTGATTATCCCGTACAGTCATTTTTCTCCCTTACCTCTTCTTCGCTCCTGCAGACAAACCCCCCATATCATACTCTTCTGCATCCCCCGCTCACATATTGCTCTAAAATCTCATTTGCAGCCGTAGAGTGCGGTACCGAAGCTTTCTGACGCTCGCACTCACAAAGTTGTAACGGATCTCTTCACTCGCTCATCGAGCTGACCCAGAAAGATGGATAGCAACCTGTCCAATTCATTTCCACTCACCCTTCTGATCTTTGTTCCTCCTTCCTGTTCTCCTTCCACGCCCGGTCTTAAATCTTCTTTTTCACAATGAATCTGATTGATTGTTACAGGTTTGTAAAGGGATTGTTCAGGGAGTCGCTTCATCAAGTGACATTTTGTAACGTTTCTCTACACAAGAACACGACCAGGTGAACTAAAAGGCATTCCGTCTGTAGTATCAACCTGATTTAGGATTGCTGATCAGCTAATCAATCTTAGCAAACACAAGAATTGCTACAACTTAGGCAGTTTTACTTCTACTAAGCTAAAATCTAGTGTAGCTGGCAGTCATCCCCTACTCTGAGCGCCAACAGATGGAAGGAACCCTTTAAAAACGTTGGCGTTATGTTAAGGAACTTTAGTTTCTTTAACTTAATCTCTTCATAGCCCCTGTAGACTATGATGTTTGCAGATGACATTGTGATCTGTGGTGAGAACAGGGAACGGGTGGAAGAGAACATGGAGAGGTGGAGGTATGAACTTGAAAGAAAAGGAATGAATGTCAGCCAAAGTAAGACAGAGTACATGTGTGAATGAGAAGGAGGTGGTGGAACATTGAGGCTACAAGGAGCAGATGTCACAAAGGTGCAAGACTTCAAGGACTTGGGTAAACTGTCCAGGAAAAATGGGGAGTGTAGTAAAGAGAGTCCAGTAGGAGGGGATGGATAAAAGTTTCAAAAGGGATTTGTGACAAAAAGGCGTCGGCAAATGTCAAAGTTAACAAGACAGTGGTGAGATAATTTATGTCGTATGGTCTGGAGACCGTGACATTGACAAAAAGACGGGAGAAAGAACTGGAAGTAGCAGAAATGAAGATGTTGAGGTTCTCCTTCTGAGTGACAAGGATGGATAAGATTAGGAATGAGTTCATCAGAGGTACAGCACAGGTCGATCAACTGGGAGATAAAGTTAGAGAGGCCAGATTGAGATGGTTTGGACATGTCCAGAGGAGGGAGAGTGGGTATATTGGTAGAAGGATGTTAGGAATGCAGCTGTCAGGAAAGACAGAGGATGTATATGGATGCATTTAGGGAGGACATGGAAGTAGTTGAAGTGAGGACAGAGGATGCAGAGGACAGAGTGAGGTGGAGGAGGATGACTTGCTGTGTCGAACCCTGAAAAAAAGAGAAGATGAAGTAAAGTGCTCTGTGTTATCATTGTCTGTTCCCATACAATGGTGAAATTGGTTCTCTTCATTTAACCCATCGAACCAGACATACACCCAGGTGGAGCAGTGGGCAGCTATGTAAGGGCCCGGGGAGAAATTAGGGATCAAGTGTCTTACTCAGAGACACCATGACATGTTGGAACGGCAGGGGGTCGAACCTGGGACATTCGGGTACTACTGAGTCAGCTGCCCTACCTCTACCCTATGTCAGCCCCATAGGAAGAAGAAGAAGAAATACAAGTTTCTTCACATTCTGAGAGCTTCTCACCTCAAGTTTTAAAATGTTCTGCTTCTGGTTCTCAGTCATTGACTTAAAATTGATTAAAAAATACTTTTTAGAACCAGATTATCTGTCTTAATGCACGTCCATCTAATAGCAAACGAGCTCCAACAGATCACTGCTTCAGTACTAATGGAAATCTCACATTATCTTTTAAGTTTGAAACAGCATCGCTAGTTAAAAATGCTTATTTTAATGGTTTGATTTTTTAAAATATATCTTCATAGCTCTCGGTCACTCTGCAAAACTTTTTAATTCCGATTATCTTCCCTCCCCTCCCTTATCTTTCCCTGCCTCCTTCCTCTGCCCGCCGTGCTGCTGCAGTGCTCGAACTTTCCCTCGTTTCAAATCAATAAAATCTCATCTTACACACTGTATTGGTGCAGCAGACCTGCGCACGCATCTGCACGTGTGCACCGTCGTTGGGATCGGCTGCCACGGCGTCCACGTTTCATTTGCAAGCAAACCGCACGGCTCGTTGAACTTGCATTCGTGTGAACCTTTTGGAGGATTAGCGCAATGTTAAGCATCGTCTTCTCCAGAGCCGGCTGCTGAATTAGCAGTACGATTAAAGATTGTGGCCAACAAAAATACTATTTTGGTCTTGCTCTTACAAGGCAACAACAATAAATTAGTCTTCAGATATCAAACCAAAGCAGATTTTTATTTTTTTTTACTGTAACTGTGTTTTCTGTTGGTGGTTTGAGCTTCTTGGCATATTTACTGTAGCTGCATCTCCTGCTAACGTCTATTTTGAGAAACCTCTTGCTCCCCTTCCCTGCATGAACCTTTTTACCCTCCAGAGAGCAGGAAGCAGGCGGGTGGAGAGCAGAGAGGCAGCATGGAGTGAGAACATGAGCTAAAAGCGTTGGAGAGGGTTGAGAAACTGCTCTGTACCCCCCAGTGTTGAAGCAAAGCATGCTGTGAGGATGCACCTTACTCTTCCTCTTATTCTGGACGGTTTAAACGCCAAATAAATCCCTCCGAGGGTGCAAGACCAGCTGAAAGCGTAGCTGCTAATGGTCCGAACATCCAGTTAACGGTTTCTCTTGGACACGTTTAAGCTCATTCTGAGCTCGAGCATTCAGGAGAAGCTTCAGACTTAAAAGGTTTAATGTGTCTAAAATATTTATTATAGTTCACACTGAAGACCTAATGGACTCAAAGGTTTCATTTGCTTGTTGAGCTCCATTTTTTTTAGACTCCCGTCAAAAGCTGGACGCATTATGGAATGATCTCCATCCTTACACTTTCTTTTGCCCCGCCCATAACTTCTGACCCGCTCAAGATAATTTAACAAAACTTTAAACACACATGCATCATTACTAATGGTGTGTTACGCAATCTTTTCATCCCCCAACGCTAAGGTCAAAGTCACAAATCGAGGTCAATGATCGTACCAGGTCTTTGCCTCTTGCTGCTATTGCTATGCTGTATAAAGTAGTAGCTCACTTATCGCGGGGGCCATGTTCCAGACACCTTAGTGATAGGTGAAAATCTGTGAAATAGGGACGTTATATTTATTTTTGTATTCATATATATTTAAGGCTTTATAAACCCTTCGCACACTCTTGCTATGTTCTTAACAATATTCTAAATTCTCTAAAAGTGCACAGAAAGAGAGCAGACAGACTGATGCTACGGTTATTGAGCCAATCAGCGCCCAAGTGAGTGGACTGGCCATCAGGAGCACCGGGACATTTCCCGGTGGCCTGGCCTGCCCAGTGATCATTGATGGGGACTAAAGGCTCAGTTCGGGTCGCGCTTGATTATTTTATATAAACAATCCATGCCATTCACTCTGGTATCCGCCTCACTGAAGCTCCCACAGCAGTGATGGGGAAAGACGGACCTCACCCTCCTTTCTCTTTCTGAGGCTGACAGCCTCAGAAAGAGAAAGGAGGGGAGTCTTTGGCAATCACTAAGTGGGCCTGACCACCAGAAAATGCCCCGGTACTTCTGATGGCCAGTCCGCCCCTCAGCACAATGCTTTGGTTGGTTGCCTTCCATCAATCAGCCAATCGTGTGTCGTGTACAGTCTTTTTAGTTAAAAACCAGTGAAAGAGTGAGTCCCTGAAAGTCGAACCACAAAGTATTGAGGGACTACTGTAATAGTCTACGGCTGTATGTTACGTATGCAAGACACTTTTTTCCCCCTCTGTCAATCATTATAAATGGCAGGCCCTCAAAAACGCCAGGCATGATTAATGACATTAATAAACTGCACGTGCATGTGTGCGTGTAGATCTGCATATAAATATACAGATCTTCATATCGCCTTGTGTATATGTGCATCCACTCGGGCACTCACAAATGCCATTAGCTCTTAATCGACTTAAAGGAATGTTGCAGTGTTTATAAACAAGGGGATTTGTATTAGCTCTCGAAAGCCACTTATCACGAGCACGATAATCCACGGATCTTATTGGGCTGTGAGTTGGACCGCAGTGGGGCTTCAGTCATGAAAACAAACACAAAAAAAAGCTCAACTGCTGACACCAAATACTGCACTGTGTTAAATGTTACTGCTGGACTACAAGTTTATAGAAAACTGAAGAGTTTTTAAAAAAAATGCACTCGAGCTTTGCTGCATTATTTTTTCCATCTCAAATCAAATGTCAAAGCAGCGTCTCTCACTCGCACAATCCCTTCAATCACTGTCTTTCCTGAAAGTGCTCTCACTCATAATTCCAGGCCCTCGATACAAGGTGAGCATACTGAAACGACCACAAGCGTACCACCACAGTCTTCCCACACACTCATAATTATAGAGAGGCCGACACACACACACACTTTCTCCTCTCCAGGCAAGAAACAAAAGAACGCCCACATCGCCTCTTCTTGCAGCTGTCGTGCGTACTGTAAGCCCACTCATCCTTTTGATACTATTGCTCTTCTGCCTTATTGTCCTCTTTAGTCAACCAGAATTATCGCAAACGCCAAAACAAGGGGTAAAAACCAACGCAAGGGGGGCTTAATGTATTCAGAGAGTTCATGAGATGGAGGATGGAAGAGAATAAACAGCTGAGGAAGAGTGAAAGAAAGCGCGAGAAGTAAAACGAGGGACAAATGTGTCGTTAAGGAGACGAGCGTAGAAATATGTAAAGGCGAAAAACAGGTGAAGGCCGCCATCCATCACTGCTGGGGGTGGGGGAAGAGAGTGCATTTGATTAGAGATTTGCCTTGAATATGACTGAGGCGACGCCATCATGGCGGTGGGAGAAATGGGAAGGAAGAGGACAAGACAAAAAGGTCGCAAGTTAAAGGAGGAGCAGCTAAAAAAAGTTATAAATGAACAAAATGACTGTTAAAAATTGTCGAAGAAACAAAAAAAGCTGAATTTTTAATGCCGCTCTGTTCTTCACCTCTCTGCACTCGGCTCGTCCCGTTTGACAAGCGAGGCCAAACGTGCACGTTTCCAGCAGACCAAAAATAGGTCAGCGTTGACAGGAAGTGAAGCCCCCTCCCCTGGGCGACGGTCCTCTGCTTTAACCCGTTCATCATCCACATGTTTTGGTGCAAACTCTTCTAATGTAAAGAAAACTGGTATCCTGAAGTCAGTCGGGAACAAGAGTTTTTAAAACACGGTGTCGCTTTGATTTGAATTTCCTTGAAGTTATTTGTGATTTTCAGCCACATGATGTGAAATGAACATACCGTACTTTGTTTCATCCCCACGTTGGAGCTTCTTCACAACAGTTGGACTGTTAAATGCTTTTAACAACAGTTTAGCTTCAAAGTTTTGCTGTTTAAAACCTTTTTAGAGTCACCAAAGTTCATGCTCAATAATCCACGTATAAAATCCAACAAAATTCAGTCGGGTCATCTGGACTGATTCTTTTTAGATGTTTCGTCCTTCATCCAAAGGATTTATTTGTCCTTCACCCAAAGGTCTTATTCAAAAGGCCCGGAGGCCATCTTGGCACCAGCAAACTGTTTTTTGGGTATTTTTTTTTACTATGGAGTATGCTGCTGTTGTGGGAATCAGTTTTGTTTGGTGTTCCCTCTGATTGAAGAAGTCCTTTGGATGAAGGACGAAATGTCTCAGCTTAAAAAAGAAACACTCCAGATCAGAGGTCGCGTTAACCGAATATTTTCCGTATTTGACTGGTTGTTTTACGTGATGATGGAGAAATCAAAACACCGTCTTTCGTTTGACAGATTAACATCCACTCTCTACCTCTCTACCAACCGGTTCATGAACTTCACACCCCAGTCCGGTAGGTGGCGGTAATTTCACATTACGGCTTTTGCCAACCCCCAATAAACCAAAGTCAGAAGAAAAAGAAGAAAATACAAGACGTTGACTACATTTGAAAAAATGTCAAGGCAGCTTAGCATACGAAGTTTCTTCAAAAAGCCCAATAACTGCTATCGTGTTGAAAAAAGAGGTGAAAAAAGAGGAAGTGATGCAGTGGAGGACGATGGACAAACAAGTACCGGTAATCCGCCCTACCCTGACTGATCAACTTGTAGCAAGGAGGTTAGATGCTATCGTTTAATTGTTTGTGCATCGTTATTTATTTTTTTTATTGTAGATGTAGATTCTCTGTTCAGCTTGTTTGGAACTATTATTAATTAAAATGAATGAAAAAATATGGTAATTATTTAAAAATATTAAATGACTGATTAAAATAAAAATTTGACCAGATATTTTTAACCCTGTCTGTCAAAACGACCGACAACGAAAAAGTCTAGTGCGACCTCTGCTCCAGATGACCTGACTGAACGCTGTTGGATATTTTAGTTTGTTTTTATAATTTATCTATTGAAAAAAACAAATCTGAAGTTGATATAAAAGCATGAAACTCGCTGCTTTGATGATGAAGTAGATGCTGTAGAAACATTTTGGAGAGCACCAAAGTTCAGCCAGCTCATCTGCATGGTTTATTTTTTTGTTGAGACGTTTCATCCTTCATCCGAAGGACTTAATCAGTCCAAGGAGCCACAACAAACTGAGTCCCACAACAAACTGAGTCCCACAAGCAGCACACTCCCATAGTGGACCAAGCAGTTTGCTGGTGATATGATGGTTTTTGGTTCCCACCCCGGAATCGGGAAAACGGACGTTAAACGAAGATAGATAGATAGATAGATGATGGTTTTTGGAGTCCACCCTCTCCCCCATTGTCTCCTCTGAGGCAGCAATAGCCAATGTGGTTCAAAACATCAAAGTTCATGCTGAATAATCCAAGTAAACATCCAACAAAGTTCAGCCAGATCATCTGGATGATTAATTTTTTTATTGAGGCCTTTCATCCTTCATCCGAAGGACTTCATCAGTCCAAGGAGCCACAACAAACCGAGTCCCACAAGCAGCACACTCCTATAGTTAGTGGTAGCAAACTGGTTCGTCCACTATGGGAGTACCAAAATCCATGCTCAGTAATCCAACAGTGTTCAGTCAGTTCATCTGGACTTTTTTTTTTTTTTTGAGACGTTTCGCCCTCCATCCATCCAGAAGGCTTCATCAGTCTGAGGAAACGCCAAACAAAATTGCTTCTCCTCTAACAGCCTACTCCAAAGTTGACAAAAACAGTTATGTTGGTGCTAAGATGGCCTCTAAGGCCCGCCCTCTCCTCCGGTGCCCGCCCTCTCCCTCATCAACAGTCATGTAAAAAAGTTGAAGCCTTCTGGATGGAGAGCAAAACGTTTTGGCACGAAAAAAAAAATCAAGATGACCTGACTGAACATTGTTGCACTATGGGAGTAGTTTTAACTACTGTTGGTGTAAATTTTCATACTTTTATACTACTATGCAAAAACTCAGGGCAGTGTTACACTTTTACTATTTTATGCTTATGTTTATTAAATGCTTTAGTGTTTAGTGTTTAAATGGTTACTGTTGCACCGAGGGACAGAGAGAAACGCAATTTCAATCCTGTGTATGTCCTGTACATATTGCAGTTCTGACAATAAAGTTGACTTTGACTTTGACTAAAACAAACTGTCCAGATGACTTGACTTAACGTTGTTGGGTTTTTCTACCTGGATTATTGAGCACAGATCAGGTTATTTCTCAACGCTCTTCTAAAGAAGTGCTGGGATAAATAAATAAAAAAACGCTCTGTTTGTTTAGTTGGGCTGAAGTATTGGAGTTTATTTTTAGTGGGATGTACAAAGATCAGCAGTTGGAGACGGTGCAGTGTTGCAGTCGTTCGTCCAACGTGTGGACGTCTGAAAAAAGCCTAAAGATGACAGAAGTGAGTCAAGTGTTTTTTTGTTGTTGTTTTTTTTATCCGTGCAGGAATCCATATTCTCATCCCTATAGAAGAGTAAGACTGAACTTTACTGAACCTGAGATAAAATGTTTTTAAAAAAAGAAACGGGAAAGCGGAGAAGTTTGTTCTTTTGGAAACACAAAGACTGGTGCGTCATCACAGCAGGACTCCACACAATTACAGGAGTTCTTCTAAAACGCTTCGCTCAAACAACCCCCCTAAAGTTCTGTCATGTTGGAGAGTAGAACAAAAACCAAACCTGGTTCTGCTTCTGTGCATGTATAATGCCAGCTCTCTCTTGTAAATGAGTCCTCGAGGCTCAATGGGACTAACCTGCCTAAATAAAGGTTGAATGAATGAAAAATGAAGAGTGTCTGTCTCTGAATCCACTTTCTCAAGCTTAATAATGTTTTACATTCCTGGAGCACTGTGCACAGGTTTGTTTAAAAAAAAAAAAGAAGTGTTTTCTCTTATTTACGTCGTTCAGCTCTGAGTCATCCTTCATAAAAACCGTGAAAACTTTGGTCATTTTTATTCAGCTGAGAGAAATGTTTGCTTCCATCTTCAAAAGTAACATTATCAAACGGGGACAAGAGCTGTGGAGCATTTCTGACTGTTTGGCTCCGGCACCTTCTCTAAAGTGAACTTCTTAAACGTGAATATAATCTTGGAACGTGAAAACGACTTGTTTTCTGCTCGAAAAACATTAAATTGTCTGAGGCTTTGAAGTCCGGCTCAGTTTTAAGGTTTGCAGAGATAAGCAGCCCAGTCGTTAATGAATTTCAGTGAAGAGTCACATAAGTAGATATTTCCCTGAAAATCATAAAGAAATTTGTTTGTACGCCTGTCGAACAACTGATGCTATATAGTATATACCGTATTTTCTGCCGTAAACTTTGCATTAGTCCAAAAATGTCTATTAAAGTGGAAAAAAACATAAATGAGTCACATCTATTACGCGTTCCAGAGTTCGTTGTTCCAGAGTTTAGGACCAATGCAATGACTGAAAAAACCCGATCTCCTCTGAACTTCAACCTGGTTTTTGGAACAACTAAATGCAGCTGATCAGATTATCTCAGCACCCGAGAAGGAACATATGGTTGACGTAGGTCAGACAGTTATGAGGGAGCAAGGTCATTAACACACTTAAAGGTCAACAGGAGAATTTTAAAATCAATTCTGACACGTACAGAGATCCAGTGAAGGGAGGACAAAACTGGTGAAATGTTTTCAAACCTACGAGTTCCTGTAAGATATTTAATTTAATTTCCTTAAGTCTCATTGATAAATTGCTGGGCTTTTTATATTTTATTTATTTAACTAAGGGTATTGGGGGCCTGATGGAGATTGTCCAAGGGCCATTTTTGGCCCGCGGGCCTTAAATTGCCCACGTCTGCTTTAAATGCTTTTTTGTCCCGCCCATAACTTCTGATCCGCACAATATAGTATAATGAAACTTGAAAAGCACTTGCATTATCACTAGGCAAAGTGTTGAATGTGTCATCTTGTCAAGGTCACAAATCAAGGTCAAATGTTATACAAGGATTTTGCTTCTCCGAGCCATTTCTATGCATATGTCCATGGACGTTGACTGTAACACATGCGGTACTACTGTTTTTATTTATTTTCTTGCCCGTACTCGTTCTTTTATGTTCGCAAGAAATGCTGGGCTGAAAACCAGAAGGCAGA
>JBBPBX010037488.1:0-30899 GCA_038048925.1 Garcialebias charrua | reverse complement strand
GTGCAGGGTTTTTTGCATCCAGAGACAGAAGAATGTCATTCTGTACTTTGAGCAGTGCAGATTCAGTGCTGTGACGAGCTCGAAAACCTGACTGAAATTTTTCAAACAGGTTGTTGAGTTCTAGAAACGATTGAAGTTGAGTAAAAACAATCTTTTCCAGGACCTTTGATAGAAATGACAGATGTGAAACTGGTCTGAAATTAGAGAGAGCTGTAGGATCTAGGCCTGGTTTTTTGAGAAGAGGCCTGACCACAGCATGTTTGAAAGCAGATGGCACAAAACCTGAAGATAGACAGCTGTTAATGAATGACAAAACACAAGGACCAATTACATCAAAGGATTGTTTGAACATTTTAGAGGGAATGATGTCCAGAGAACAGTTAGTTGGTTTCATCTGCTGAACCACCTTGGTGAGGTTAGGCAGTGAAACCAGGTCGAACTGGTCAAAAACAGCTGTGGTTATTGCAGACGCACAAGACTGGATGGTGTTGGATGAACTGACAATGTTCTGTCTGATAGAGTCTATTTTGTTGACAAAATAGCTCTGAAAGTCATCGCAGGTAGACTGTGTGGCAGTTTTCAGAACATTGACAGATGGGTTGATGACAGACTGGAGTGTGCTGAAAAGCGTCCTCGGCCGGTTGGAGCTGGTGGAGATTAAATTGGAGAGGTACTGTGACTTGGCCTGTTTCACAGCATTATGATACTCACAGAGACAGTCTCTCAGTATTCCTTGAGATACATGAAGCCGGTCGCGCTTCCATTTTCGTTCTGCTTTTCTGCAACGTTGTCGAAGAGCTCGCGTCGTTTCGTTGAGCCATGGTGAAGGTTTGTTCTTTGAAGATGCCTGTTTGAGAGGAGCGATGGAGTCCAAGATCGTCGTGCAGGTGTGATGGAAGGAGCTGATGAAGTCCTCAGGATGTAGAGATGGGTCCAGGCTGACAGCAGAGCAGAATTCAGTGCTCTTAAAGGCATCAGTGAACTCACTTGGAGTTAATGGGGTGATAGAGCGACAGAAACGTGCTGGGAGAATAGCCTTTGGTGCAGGAGAGGTGAAAAATTCGAATAAGATGGGAAAATGGTCTGAGATACAGGTGTCCAGGATCTCCACAGCAGGTATTTGTAGGCCGTGGGAGATAATTAAATCGAGTGTATGACCCTGGCTGTGTGTGGCTCCCGAGACCGACTGTGACAGGTTGAAAGAGTCCAGGAGGTCCTGAAACTCACATCCAAGCTGATTACTTGGGCAGCAGGTGTGCACGTTGAAGTCCCCACAGAAAAGCCAAGAGTCAAACTTTGGCATTAGGTCAGCCAGTAGTTCAGAAAACTCACTGAGAAAGTTTTTGTTGTATTGAGGGGGCCTATAAAAGAGGCCACACAGAATAGGTTTTGCAGATTCCAGCACAAAAATCATGTTTTCAAAACTGTCGTCCCCGGGCTTGGGCCTGGTGGGGGTCGGGGGTCTTGGGCTCTGGCGGGCGGGTCGCCGGGCTATGGGCTGGCTGGCGCTCTGGTGCCCAGCTCTGGCCGGGGGCTCTCGGCTCGCTGGTGGGTTGGGGTTCATATGCTGGGGGGTGGGTGTCTGGGGGCGTGACTGGTGGCCAATGGGAGGGGGCGGGCAAACCCAGCCTGGGTGTCTAATGTGTTATGTGTTCTGAAAGTTGTTAATATGAAGGGTGGGTATAGTATTTCTTCTGGGGTGGGGATTAGGTGGATGTCCTGGATGATGGTCTTGGACTATACTTGGCCGGTGTGCGGGCCCCGGTTGGGGCCTGTTCTTGGTGCTTCCTGGCTCTGTCGACGGTTGGGCGGGCGCTCTTGGCCGTGTCGTCCATGTGGGATTTTGTGTCCTCTTGGACGGCGGGCTGACTGCGGTTCGCAGGGGTCGTGGCGGCCCTGGCGGGTGTGGGCTGTTGGTTCTGCTGTTGGCGGCCCTCGGGGCCGTGTCCCTCTCTGGTCTTGGCTCAATGTCCTGGCGGTCGGAGAGGTGTTTCCTTTACCTCGCTCCTTGGGTGGACCTTGGCGAGCTGGGGGGTAAGCAGGGTCAGCGGGGGAGCTGACTCGCTGTGGGAGCACTGTTCCTGCAGTTATTTTTCTCCCCATCCCTCAACACGCACCTCCGCCCTCTTCATCTTAAATTAATACATGTAGGGAATTTGGGTCTCGGGTGTGCTGCAATGGTTTTACATCTCTGTTGTTAAGAGCACCTGGGACTCAATTTTATATACACTTTAGACATTCATTCATAAACATCTTCATAAAAGTCACATATAGGGAAGGAGTGAGCACTATGGCTATGGGTGGCGGGATGACATCAATCTCGCCCCCATGCCTATGCTCACTCAACATTATGCATTTAGACAATTAGGGCCTGGGTTAGAGTTGGAGTGGAGGGGAAACTGGTATAATGCCAGCCTTTGCTCCTTCTCTTTCCTTTTTAAATACACTTTACAACAACACTCACCAACAGTACATTTGGGGACGGGGGTGTGTGTGTCGGGGTCTTGATTTGTTAATTTCAATTTTATTTATTATGTATTTATTTATATATTATTTATTTATTTTTCTCTTGCCCCCCTGGTTGCCTTGCGGACATTCTGGGGGTGGGCCGTCAGGGGTTGTGCTGGGGAGTGGGGGGGTTCGGGGCCTGCGGGTTCGCCGTGGGCGGGGCTGGCAGTGGGCTCCCTCTGGGGCTGCTTGGGCTCGGGTGTCCTGTCCTGTCCTGTCGGCAGGGCGCGGGGTGTGCCGGATCTTGGACGTCTGCTGCTCTCCACCCCAGAATGAATGGGTCTACCTCCTGGGTTTGGATGTGGGCTGCCCCATGTAGGTAGCAGGTACATGTCTTGGACCTAGGGGGTATAGAGTGTGCATCGGGATTATGAATGGAGCGTGTCGTTATTGTTTGTCTTTCTGTGACTGAGGGTGAGGATGAGGGTGGGTCTGAATGAGTGTGTCTGTGTATGAATGTTTTAGTGTCAGGCTGGGACTTGGACTGCCCCCTCTCTGATACTTCTGAGGCTACCCAGTGTCGCGCTCCTGCCACGTGGCCCCCTGGTGGGTGTTCCTCTGCCTACGGGCGTGCTTGGGGCCCTCACTATCTGGGGCTGGGCGCTTGGGCGTTTGTCAGCTCGGCCTGGTGGCTGCCTGGTGGGGCTCGGGTCCTCTGGTCCTGTCAGGTCTGGACCTGAGGGATGGGCGTCCCCGGTGCCCGAGCCTCGGTGACCGGCCCTGGGGCTACGTCGGTGCGGCGGGCTCCGGCGGGGGCCTGTGTATTGTCGCTGTTGACCCCGGGGGGTCATTGTGTGTGGTCCCTGGTGGGGTTCGTCCGGTTCTTCCACTTGGTCGGATCTGGGGAGTGGACGAGTGGCTCGTCCTGTTCGGGTGGTCCTGGGGACTCTGGGCTCGGGGTCCTTCCTGGGGTCTTGGGCTTTGATCGCCCCTTCGTCTGTCTCGGGCTTTGGGGGGACGGGTCTCTGATGCTTCACAGTCGCTACTAAATGTTCTATTGGAGGAACCTCATTCACTTATGCATGCTCACAACCACACACAAATGGATGCAGGGATGTATAGTAGATGTATGTAGATGGGTATATAAATGAATATAAATATATATGTATGTATATTGTATATATATTTGTAGGTATGGGTATGTGTATTTATAGAAATATTTGCAAGGTCATGAATATTATCAGTCTTTATGCTTGTATGTTTCGTTGTTGTGTTCTGTCATGTGCTTTGCAGGATTGTGGACGGAGGTTTGGTGTGTTTGCCTTGTGCTCTTTCTGTGGACAATTGTTGTTTTGTTGTTTTGTTTTGTTTTGTTGTCTCACTTTCTCTTTTCTTTCTTTCTCTATTAAAAAAAATAAAAATAAAAAAATAAAAAAATTAAAAAAAAATTTAAAAAAAATATTGGAGTGAGAGGATGGCTATAAGGTGTGAAGGGAGGCCATCTATAAATGGAAAAAAAAGAAAAAAAAGAAATAAGACCCACTTTCCTTGATTTTTCACAGAAAATCAGTACAAAGATGGACGTTCTAGCAGGTGCATCAACAAATTGTGGGCTTGATTCATCATTTGATAGGCACTTAGCTGCAAAGAACGTCCTTCAGGAACCAGGTGAACATCCCCTGGTGTTTTAAGACAGGCTCCTCTCTGTTTACACAGGGGATAAAACTGTCCCTGGAATTGAGAAAGATTACCTGTTTAAACCCCTGTTTAAAAGTCGTTTCACTTTGAATCTAATACCTTTCATAATGAAATGTGTTCGCTTCAATGTTAATTGCAAAGAGAGTACCATGGCAGAAATTAAACAATGTGCTATGGAATTTTTTGACATGCTCGAACAGCGAAAAACACCCTCAGTGGTGTGCCCAGGTCAGAAGGTCACATCCCACTCACAGGAAATAGAAGAGGTTCCCTCTCCTACGGAGTGCGAGAATAAACACGTTTTTCATAACAAACCACAGATTGTGTCCAGCTGGAACATTGACTCTGATCGGTTCACAGGGAGTTCTGCCCCTGCCCCTCAGGTTGAAAACCCTGAGATGAGCAGAGAACCACACAGGGTAGGTGTTCGTTCTCTAGGTGAACCAAGATGGTTCAGATCGAACCAAAAGAGTTCTCACCTAGGTCTCACAGTGGGTGAACTTCGAGAGAAGTTGATGTCTGGGAACCGTGACCCTTTGAAAAATGGTCTGTCCCGACATGTACTCCCGAGAAGCGGCCCTCCTGCCCCTGCCCCTCGAGCTGCACAGCTCGAGACATGCAATGAGTCACACATGCTCCAGATTATGGAAACGGCGCCTCCGCGCGTGGACGTGACTGAGGTTGTGAGTTGTTTGTCAAATGATTTGAATGTTACAGTGGTTGACCAAGCTGACACAACGTGTGATGTTGTCCTTGATGATAACACTAACAACGTTGTTCAACCTGACGAAGCGACGCGTAGCACTGCCTTTTGCAACAACTCAGTGCACACAGTTGACAACAGCATCAACATTGACACAGATGCTGACAGCAAACAGATTGCTGAAAATCCACATCCTGAAGGTCATGAGGCAGACAGCCATCATGATGCTGACAGCAACGATGATTACACAGACAGAGTCACACGTACACAGACACGTGTGAAAAAACCTAAACGGTTTCTGTGTAACTTTATAAAAGGGGGATAGCTAAGAGAGCTTACCTGCCACTCACATTGGAAGGGGTCCTCGCGCAAGAAGCACTCCTGGTTTGCGGCTCAGACGTGTCTACCATGTCAGCCGAACTGTTTGAGGAGCTAAGGACCGCCGCTAACGATGTTGACAGGCAAATACCCTTTGTGAAATACACTTATGGTGAGCAACAGGGCCTCGCAAAGACGAGAACAACCCTAATAGCCATGGTTCACATGCAGATTGGCGAGATGTCACTATACCACCCGGTATATGTGTCTGAACTTGACTCACTCCGGGCTCCATTTGTGGTTGGCCAAGATTTTATAAATCGCTTTGAAGCGATTATAAATTATGGCGATCAGACAATGTGGGCCACAGTGAGTAGTCCACTGCCATTCAAGGTGCCTCCCCAAGGTCAGGACACTGACTGTCTAACAGCAGGTACCGCTGTGGCCACAATGGATTCCCCAACCGAGACCACAAGCCCGGTAAGTGAACCTTCATATACAGGTGAGACAGAGGAGACTCAACAGTTGGACCAGACTCTGGCCCATCACGAGAACCTCCTCTGCGAACTGACACCTTCAGCACTCACTGAGCACTACCTACCACCGGTAGAAGAAGGTGTGGAGATCCAAGGGTCCCACACCGATGACGCTGTACTGTCCTATGGGACGGGTAATTCAGCATACGGCCAAGCTTTCAGTGAAGTCTTGGTTCAAGGACATCCGAGTCCTGAAAGTGACAGTCTACTACACGCTGACAGTCACTTGGACTTCATGGTTACAGATTTTGAGGACCCCTCCTCAAACAAAAGGGGGGTGAACCCACACTTCCTACCACAGGTAGAGGACGGTGTAGAGATCCGAGGATCACACACCGAGAACGCTGTGCTGTCCTCTGGGACAGGTAATTCGGCTATCAGCCAAGCTTTCAATGAAACCTTGGTTCAAGAGCATTTGAATCTAGAACTGCTCAGCAATGACATAGTTCTTACAGACTCAAAGAGCACCTCTTCATTCATGAAGTGGGAAGACACACATCACAACGACAGTGACCCGTCGTATGGGCATAGCCAGAATTTTGTGGGGGGCGGTTCGTTTTAAAGGAGGAGTTGACAATGTTAAACTAATGTGGCTGGATAGCTCAACTGATAAAGCGTCTGCCTTCAGTCCCAAAGCTCGTGGGATCAAGTCCTGCATGGTACAACATTTTTTTTTTTTATTCATTCCAGATTAAAAAAGCACAAGAATAACTATTTACAAAACAGCAAGGAATAAAACAATGCATTAAATGAAAGGAATCAGACGAAGAAAATAATCTTATCTGCCCCTTCTCAAACTATTTTTTTTTCAAACACTCTTTTATTGGATAAAAAAAGAAGAATGTGTTAACCACAGCCTGTGGTTAACACATTCTTCTTTCTTCACAGGCATATTAACTACTTTTTTTATCCAATAAAAGACAAATGTAAAATTAGTTGTTTGAATCGAGTGTTTGAAAAAAAAATAGTTTGAGAAGGGGCAGATAAGATTATTTTCTTCGTCTGATTCCTTTCATTTAATGCATTGTTTTATTCCTTGCTGTTTTGTAAATAGTTTTCTTGTGCTTTTTTAATTTGGAATGAATAAAAAAAAAAACATTGTACCAAGCGGGACTTGATCCCACAAGCTTTGGGACTGAAGGCAGACGCTTTATCAGTTGAGCTATCCAGCCACATAAGTTTAGCATTGTCAACTTCTCCTTTAAAAGTTGGCGGTTCGTTCGAACCCCCCGAACCCCCCTTGCCTACGCGCATGCCCGTCGCAATCTGACCAGTCAGACACACTTGCGACTGTGCCAACAGTTGTGACACACCTGAATTACGCAGAAAGAGGTAAACGTACAGAGATATGTTGGCCGAAACCTAAGAAGTTCCTGCGTACTGTCTACTCTAAGCTGCATTAACTGCATAAACCAAACAATGGCATCCTAACTCGTGCCCATGGACGGACGTCCACACCTGTGCGCGTGGTCCCCCATGACCACAGGGGGGTGATGTTAGGCAATGCCCATGTCAAGGACAAAGATTTCAATAACCCCACAAACGACAAAGATCTCGCAAACTCACAGACTTCATGGGAAAACAAGGTCGTCCAAGCACAGGATAGTAAATAAACTAAACAGTTTAAACTATACTAGTTGCGAAAAGAAACCGTTCCAACTAGAACTTAGAAACGCTAAGCATAAAACCCACAACAAAAAACTAACCTTAACAACCGTTTAAATCTGCAGGATTTAATTGACATCGGTTATAAAGCTAAGAACTGTTTTTCTTGTGTGTGACACGTTGGAATCTGACGACCAGAGTGAGTTTGACGTAGTGAAACGTTGTTTTTAGTTGCTTAATTGCTACTTTTGTGTTATTGAAGTTGTTATTGTTTTCTGAACACTCCCAGCCAAAAGAGGTTTTGATTGTTGATAAGTTGAAGACTTAAATGGATTTAACTATGCCAACATGCTGTTCATTTTGTTAAAGATCTCAATCTTTGAAGAGTCATTGTAGATCAATACTACTTAAGGTACTATAATCTACACTGACCTCCCAATCATTTAGGTAGGACCGATTCGATCGTTTCTATTCTAGATCTATTCATTTTGATGAGTCTCGCCATAGACTTCAAAATTTATAGGGAATACCAAATCTTGCGTCGTTCGTCTAAAAGACAACAGACATTTAGACCAAACTAGATTTCATTTTTTTATTTTAGTTTAACCTAAACTAAATAATGAATGGAGGAATAGTTTGAAAGAAGAGGCCTTCGTTACAGAAGCCCTCCACATTTCTATAGGTATAGATCCCTATATCTGATTTTTACAGCATTGATCCACCCCTTAATTGGTAATTGTAGCTGATCTAATCCATGATAGCTTACATACCAGGTGCATATAGGTAAGGCTTAATGTAGAATCCCTATCATAAGCCCACCTAAAACCACATAATTGCATGACACATTGAACCAGGGTGGCACCGACTGGAAGCCATCCAGCCTGCAACCTTCGATGTGGGGACCTGCTGATCCAACGTTGGTCTTCAACCTTCATCCAAGGGCCGCCTCCTCTGCTTCAATCGAGGGATCCCCTCTACATGCTGATTAAAAACCATTCTTGCTGATGAAATCAATAACCCCCATCGTTGTGGATTTACCGTTGTGGATTATAAGACTTTGTTTCCAAGGGATCACAGACTCAGTTTTCCATGGGTTAACAGACTATGTTTTCCAAAGGATTGAAAGCTTACCGCAATGGGATTACCTACGAACAGTATGGAATTTCCAAAAACATTATGGGAGTATAATTTTGAACTTTTTTTGACTTTTTTTTCCCCACTTGCTGGATTACATAGAGGTCAGAGACATTCGGTGGTATCCTTTCGTGTTGGAACTCATCTCCAAGAACAGGCGATGACTTCCAAAAAGGGAGACTGTAGGGATATAGCACCCTCATGTCCGTATGGGATGTGGGCCTCTCCACATCTCTCTGAAACTCTCTGTGTTAGACTTTCTTGAAGCTCTCAAGGAGACGAGTGGACACTTATATTTTTTACAATTATTATGAATTAATGGACACTAATTAATCAGATTGAACTTTCTCTTTAATGTGTGTTAATTCAGAATTGATCTACAGTATATTTTGTCATTTTAATGATGATCTGTTACTTGCATGAGTTTGACCTTTCTGGTTTTATTTCTGCAGAGCAAGCAGGTTCTGATTCTGGGACGTAAAGGCTGTGCAGCTTCCTTCTCTGTTTTGTCTATGAAAGTTAGACATAATATTCTCTGTGCTCACAAGCAGGCCAACTGGCTGTTTATGTAAACAGTTTTCTTCTTGTCCGTCAAGAGACTTTCTGCCTATGGAATTAAACTTCCATCTTTTATTTTGTTAAAACCAGCCAGTAGTCATTAAGGAGGTGGGGAAGACCCCGCCTCCATTATAAAGGTCATTTCCTGCATTTTTCTTTAGTGCTTTGGAGAGAACTAACTCGCAACTTGCTTCTCTCCTCTGGGAAAGCTGGAGACGTTCCGGTCAGTGTGTCAAATAGACCCACGTCTCAGCTGGAGTCACGGCAAAGCCTTGCTGTGCCTCCAAACACTCATTTCTGAAAGATTTTGTTTTCTGAAGTTTATTTTGAAAATCCGTCAGTGCGATTGGAGCCTGTTCCTGCCGGTGAAAGCGTGCTCCCGGCTCGTCTGATCCAGTCATACATGCACGAAGTCGACTGGACGTGAGCGGGACCACCCAGTCCGTTAGTGTCCACAAACTTCTCAGCCCTCATCTCCAGGGGAGGTATCGTCACTAGGTAAAGAGGCTTGTTTGTATGTTGCACGTGTCGGAAGTACAGCTGGACCTATTTGAAGAAGGCTGCCACCCTGGTTGGTTCAAAATAATCAATTTCAGTTAACTTAGCTTTCACTTTATTTCTTCCTCCTATTTCTTATTTTTCATAAGCTTTTAATCTGTCAAGTAAATGTACCAACAGAAAAGTTCCTAACTGTCTGTTTGTTTTTAATTTGAATTCTTGTCAACGTAGTTATTAAATCAGAGCTAATATCGATACAAATGTTTAATGTAATTTTTTGTGATAGTTTCAATAAAAGGTCTATTTTCTGGTAGACCAACATAAGTTGAAGTCTCTCGTGAAATTACATTTCTGGCTAATCACATCACCGATTTATTGATTTATTCTGAAAAAGTTGAGACCCCGTGAAACTGATGGTAGGTTTGGGTAGATAAAATCTGCTCGGATCTTTCATCTAAACTATAGGTAAGTCAGTAAACTGACCTTGTAAGTGTTTGATTGCACAAACGGCCTATAGATTTGTTACAGTGATTACATTCTGTAAGTTTGATAGAAATCTGTCCTGACTTATCTTGCTAACAAACAGCAAAAAGTAGTTGCCTCAAGAACAAGAGGCCGGGCAACGACAGAGTCAGTCCGAGCAGAGGAGGCTTTTTCGGACACATGAGCTGGAAACGGTCGGTGGACTCTCTGGAAGTGTTCCCTAGCGGACAAAAGTGGTCCTGCACCATTTTTTTGCCAAAATGAAAAACGGTCATATCTGAGCCAAAAATTGGTCTAAAAATATAGGAAAAAAATCCAAACAGGTCTCACCTCTCTATAGGTCGCAGGACATGCAAATTAGGCAAAAAAACTGCAACCTATAGTCAGAAAAATACGGTAATTTTAAACTGGTTTAAAATTCCAATTTTTTTTGTTGAGTTCCATTGACATTCCAAGTCACAAACCTTACTGTGCCCATAGTTGTGTGTGATGAGCTAAAGTTGACAAACGCATGTCACCATAGATACAAACAGATCCAAATAAAATCAGAATTAATGCTTGAGCTTGCCTGTTTAGATGTTTAGAAACAATGATGCTTGAGGTGGAAAGGTACAAGAAAATTGAGCCAATGCTGGGTGTGAGAAAGGTGAAAAGATATAAAGTTATCTTGTGAGGTGTGTGTGTGTGCGTGCGTGCGTGCGTGTGTGTGTGTGTGTGTGTGTGTGTGTGTGTGTGTGTGAATGATTGTTTGGTGGTAAAGAAGAGAAAAGAAAGATGAAGTTGTGTGTTAACAGACAAACGCAAAGGAGAAAATAAGGGAAAATAAAGGAAAAAAATACAAACAACAACAAAAAAAGAATAGCTGTGACACCTTCACCTTCACCAGTGCAGACACCCAAGCTGTGCTTTACATTTTATTTACAAATGCCAGTTAATTTACCTCCAGTGTAACAAGCATTAGACCAGGACCACTCAACTAAACCGCCCAGGGGGGCACAGTTACTGAAAGCCAAGTGCTCAGGAGTCATATATCCAGTAGTTCTTATCATTAAGTAACTTTGTTTTATAGTTAAAACCAGTGGCAGCCCGTGACATCAGCCACCAGGGGGGGCTATTTCTACAAATAATAATAATAATACAAATAATAATAATACTTCCCATGGGCTCACCACCTGTGGGAGGGGCCAAAGGGGTCGGGTGCATTGTGGAATGGGTGGTGGCCGAGGGCGGGGACCCTGGCGGTCTGATCCTCGGCTACAGAAGCTGGCCATTGGGACATGGAATGTCACCTCTCTGGTGGGGAAGGAGCCTGAGCTAGTGTGTGAGGTTGAGAGGTTCCGGCTAGAAATAGTCGGACTCACCTCAACGCATGGCTCTGGCTCTGGAACCAGTTTCCTTGAGAGGGGTTGGACACTCTTCCACTCTGGAGTTGCCCCTGGTGAGAGGCGCCGAGCAGGAGTGGGCATACTTGTTGCCCCCCATCTTGGTGCCTGTACGTTGGGGTTCACCCCGGTGAACGAGAGGGTAGCCTCCCTTCGCCTACGTGTGGGGGGACGGGCTCTGACTGTTGTTTGTGCCTATGCGCCAAACGGCAGCGCAGATTACCCACCCTTTTTGGAGTCCTTGGAGGGGGTATTGGAGGGTGCGCCTCCTGGGGACTCCCTTGTTCTGCTGGGGGACTTCAACGCTCACGTGGGCAATGACAGTGAGACCTGGAGGGGTGTGGTTGGGAGGAACGGCCCCCCTGATCTGAACCCGAGTGGTGTTCTGTTGTTGGACTTCTGTGCTCGTCATGGATTGTCCATAACGAACACCATGTTCAGGCATAAGGGTGTCCATATGTGCTCTTGGCACCAGGACACCCTAGGTCGTAGTTCAATGATCGACTTTGTTGTCGTCTCATCTGATCTGCGGCCGCATGTCCTGGACACTCGGGTGAAGAGAGGGGCGGAGCTGTCAACTGACCACTACCTGGTGGTGAGTTGGCTCCGATGGTGGGGGAGGATGCCGGTCAGACCTGGCAGACCCAAACGTATTGTGAGGGTCTGCTGGGAACGTCTGGCAGAGTCTCCCGTAAGACGGAGCTTTAACTCCCACCTCCGGGAGAGCTTTGAACACGTTCCGAGGGAGGCGGGGGACATTGAGCCCGAGTGGGCCATGTTTCGCGCCTCTATTGTCGAGGCAGCTTATCGGAGTTGTGGCCGCAAGGTTGTTGGTGCCTGTCGTGGTGGCAACCCTCGAACCCGGTGGTGGACACCGGCGGTGAGGGATGCTGTCAAGCTGAAGAAGGAGTCCTATTGGGCCTTTTTGGCCTGTGGGACCCCGGAAGCAGCAGATAGGTACCGGCAGTCCAAGCGGCATGCGGCTCGGGTGGTTGCTGAGGCAAAAACTCGGGCGTGGGAGGAGTTCGGAGAGGCCATGGAGAATGACTTCCGTACGGCTTCGAGGCGATTCTGGTCCACCATCCGGCGTCTCAGGGGGGGAAAGCGGTACGCGACCAACACCATTTATGGTGGGGATGGCGTGCTGTTGACCTCAACTCGGGATGTTGTGAGTCGGTGGGCGGAATACTTCGAAGACCTCCTCAATCCTACTGGCACGTCTTCCACTGAGGAAGCGGAGCCTGGGGACTTTGGGTCGGGCTCTCCAATCTCTGGTGCTGAGGTCGCCAAGGTGGTTAAAAAGCTCCGCGGTGGCAAGGCTCCGGGGGTGGATGAGATTCGTCCTGAGTTCCTTAGGGCTCTGGATGTTGTGGGGTTGTGTTGGCTTACGCGACTCTGCAATATCGCGTGGACATTGGGGGCAGTTCCCTTGGATTGGCAGACTGGGGTGGTGGTTCCCCTATTCAAAAAGGGGGACCGTAGGGTGTGTTCCAACTATAGAGGGATCACACTCTTAAGCCTCCCTGGTAAGGTCTATTCAGGGGTTCTGGAGAGGAGGGTCCGTCGGATAGTCGAACCTCGGATTCAGGAGGAGCAGTGTGGTTTTCGTCCTGGTCGTGGAACACTAGACCAGCTCTACACCCTCAACAGGGTCCTGGAGGGTGCGTGGGAGTTTGCCCAACCAGTTTACATGTGCTTTGTAGACTTGGAAAAGGCATTCGACCGCGTCCCTCGGGGGGTTCTGTGGCGGGTACTCCGGGAGTATGGGGTACCAGGCCCTTTGATATGGGCTGTTAGGTCCCTGTACGACCGGTGTCAGAGCTTGGTCCGCATCGCTGGCAGTAAGTCAGGCTCGTTTCCGGTGAGAGTTGGACTCCGCCAAGGTTGCCCTTTGTCACCGATTCTGTTTATAACTTTTATGGACAGAATTTCTAGGCGCAGCCAAGGTGTTGAGAGGATCCGTTTTGGTGGCCTTAGAATCGCTTCTCTGTTTTTTGCAGATGATGTGGTCCTATTGGCTTCATCAGCTCGTGATCTACAGCTTTCGCTGGAGCGGTTTGCAGCTGAATGTGATGCGGCCGGGATGAGGATCAGTTCCTCCAAATCCGAGGCCATGGTCTTGAGCCGGAAAAGGGTAGCGTGCCCTCTCCGGGTCGGGGAGGAGGTCCTTACCCAAGTGGAGGAGTTTAAGTATCTCGGGATCTTGTTCACGAATGAGGGAAAACTGGAGCGTGAGATCGATAGGCGGATAGGTGCAGCGTCCGCAGTGAAGCGGGCGCTGTACCGGTCTGTCGTGGTGAAGAGAGAGCTGAGTCAAAAGGCAAAGCTCTCAATTTACCGATCGATCTACGTTCCCACCCTCATCTATGGTCATGAGCTTTGGGTTATGACCGAAAGAACAAGATCTCGGATACAAGCGGCTGAAATGAGTTTTCTCCGCAGGGTGTCTGGACTCTCCCTTAGAGATAGGGTGAGAAGCTCGGTCATCCGGGAGGGACTCGGAGTAGAGCCGCTGCTTCTCCACATCGAGAGGAGCCAGTTGAGGTGGCTCGGGCATCTGGTTAGGATGCCTCCTGGACGCCTCCCTGGTGAGGTGTTCCGGGCATGTCCCACCGGGAGGAGACCCAGAGGAAGACCCAGGACACGCTGGAGGGACTATGTTTCTCGGCTGGCCTGGGAACGCCTTGGGATTCCCCCAGAGGAGCTGCTCCAAGTGGCTGGGGAGAGGGAAGTCTGGGCCTCCCTACTTAGGCTGCTACTCCCGCGACCCGACCCCGGATAAGCGGAAGAAAATGGATGGATGGATGGATGGAAAATAATAATAATTAAAAAATAAATATTATGAAATGAAGGGGATAAGGACAAAACAACAAGAATAAGAAAAGCACAGCTTATATTTTAACAAAACACTAACATTTAAAGAAAATTACATTTACTTAGAGGCTAGCCTTTATAAATATAGATGGCTTTCATGTATGCAGACGATTTACAAATCTATCTGCCAGTCACTCCCAACCCCTCACCCAGTTCAAACACTATTGTCAACTGCTTAAATGACATTAAGCACTGGCTCTCTCAAAACTTCCTCCACCTAAACACAGATAAAACAATGCATTTTATTTGGTGCACCTGATGACACCAGCAACATCCTTCCCAGTCCCAGTGTTGGTTTTCCCCTCCCCCACTTCAACCCGGTGGTCAGAAATCTTGGAGTGCAGCTTGACTCCAACTTAAAGTTTGATAAACAGATCAGTTCTGTTGTCAAGACCAGCTTCTTTCAGCTCCGTCTGCTCTCTAAAGTAAAGTCACTCCTCAGCCGTAGTGATCTGGAGAAGGCCATCCATGCCTTTGTGACCTCCAGACTTGATTATTGTAATGCTTTGTATGTTGGTATTAATCAATCCTCCATCTCCCGTTTACAGCTTGTACAGAACTCTGCCGCGCGCTTTTTGACCAACACACGAAAATATGAACACATCACTCCTGTCCTGTCCTCTCTACACTGGCTCCCGGTTCAGTTCAGGATACAGTTCAAGCTGCTCCTGTTTGTTTTCAAAGCTCTGAATGGACTTGCTCCTCTGTACATCTCAGAACTTTTGAAAGCCCATCAGCCCGGCAGAGATTTACGATCTGCCAGTCAACACCTGCTGGAGGTGCCTCGCTCAAGGTACAAACAATGGGGAGACCGGTCATTTTCTGTTGCCGGCCCAAAAGCCTGGAACAGTCTCCCCCTTGAGCTGCGTGCCACCTCTGATCTGACTCTGTTCAAAACCAGACTGAAGACCCACTTGTTCAAAAAAGCTTTCAGTGTGTAACTTTTATTACTTTTGGTATTTTAATATGTAGCATTTTTATTTCCATTGCCTTCTTTTATTGCTGTTGTTTCTTATTCTATTTTCATTGATTTATTGTTCCAGTTTATTCATCTTTTTATCCTGTTAAGCACCTTGGTCAATGCAAGGCATTGTAGGAAGGTGCTATACAAATAAAGTTTATTATTATTATTATTATTATAAATAAAGGTTGAATGAATGAATGAAAAACTTAGGTAAGGGGCCATGAGCTGCACGCTCATGATCAGTAGGTGGCGGTATGCAACTCTCAGTTGCTTGCAATCCGCCAATAAACACCACAAGAAGAAGAAGAAGGGAAAAAAAACACGAAGAAGTGTTTGCTACCGTCAAAACAAAAGCTTGGCTTAATTTTAATAAAATGACCAGTAGTCAGCTCAGTGCAGTACTTGCAATAATTTTATATTGTGCAAAGGAGGGTAACAAAGTGGCTCGTCTTTGACGAGCTCCACCGGATTATTTTCCCTTCATCATTCGGACAGGGTCCCTCAGAAGTAACAAGAGTGGGTCCATCTCTATCAGGTAATAAAACTATAAACTACGACTCATACAAACATTAAGTGCAGCTAACGTTATATTCTATTTAAAGCGGTAGGTCAACTCAAATGCAAACACGATGCTAACGTTAGCTCGTATTTTTTCTTAGATAAACAACCTGAAATCAATGGCTAACACTGTTAGCTTGGCTCCACAGTGTCCAAGTTAAATACATCAGTGTTACTGAATGAAGAGAGACACAGAACAGTTACAGAATATGTTGTGAAAAGGTTTCATCCCCTTCTCAGATGTGGAATCACCAACATTTAGGTGCTAATAATTGTTCATGCTAAGTAATGTGACATGCTTGTTTATATGTTTGCGGGGACAACCATCAACACAAGTACACACCACCTACCATGGACAACATGTCAAATAAGTTAACCCCACCTTAGATGGATGATGTGTCTGGGAGCAGATCCAAAGATGAGTAAGCAAGTGAAATGTCATTTGTGCACAACTGTTCTTTCTGCTATTAAACTCTGAACTCTAAATGCCTAGTAATTTTCTTTGTGGTCAACACAGGAAGACTGTGGAGATGATGTGGTCACTCACCATGCAGTCTGAGGAAAGGCTTAAGAATGAAGGAGCAGTGTAAGTGTGATGAAATTATATACATTCTCAATCTTAAAAATGATTTAATAATCTCTTTTTACTTTTAATACGGATGAACCTGTTGTTTGTTTAGGAACAATCTGTCCAGGAGGAGATTTTGCTGAGGAAGACTCACAGAACATAATGTCCATGAAGAAACAAGTGGAGAGAGGGCTACAGATGGACAGGACATTCCACCAGACGTTTTCTGTCTGAGCTGAGGACCCTGCTGCTGTGGAACCAACACAAGACTTATCCTTTGCTGTCAGATCTAATGTTGCATACTCATACAGTATTTGTGTTCAATCTTCTCCCACACCCAGCAAACATGTTCTCCACTGCAGGAAACACGTCTGTCCAGAACACACATACTAAATTCATAGTAAATTTAACAAAAAGGAAAAAGTTCATAGAATTAAAATTCAAACAGAAGTTCAAATTATTTCATCCTGAAAGAACTCTGGCTAACTACTGTAGCTCTTTTATAACATGATGGAGTTAAATTCAAAGTAGTCCCCTTAGATAAATAAGTGTTATTATTTTTATATGAAAGTTTCTGTTAACTTATTATTTTTATATGAAAGTTTCTGTTAACTTATTATTTTTATATGAAAGTTTCTGTTAACTTATTATTTTTATATTTTATTGTTTCTGTTCAGTGCCCTGAGACTACTTCTGTTGTGACTTGATGCTGTGAATAGCACCAATGTAAATTGGTTGTGTGAACCAAACCTTATAAGAAAATAAAATGATCAACACATTCTGACTTTGTCTTCTAATGGATGTATTATCACCCCCAAAAATGTGTATTTTGATTCAAGACAGGCTCAGAGAGTCCAGTTTTATTTAATCATTTTAGTAAACACTAATTTGATGACCATGTTAAATTACTGTATAAAACGTATAACACTCGAGCTAAATGACACACAAGATTTAAACACTGTTTACAACATCTTCTGACTTTAAATCACAGCTTTCTCGACTGCTCTTACTTGGGGATTTAAAAATGTATGCTGGTGAAGATTCTCAGTCATCTAGGACATGATAAAATCAAAAAAAGGTGTTCAATACAGAAACAACTGGACTTTGTTTGCTACAAATAAAGTCAGTTGTTTCTGTATTGAACACCTTTTTTATTAAAAAAAATAATCAGTCAGAGAAAGGTAACTGGTTGAACAGAGCTGCTCACTCCTATTGTATTATTATTTGGGTATTATGTGTGGGTTGTAGCGGTGATGTCTCTCCACTTCGCAGAAACATCCAGGCTGGACCAGAGGATCCCCTCATCATCACCTCCTGCCATGTCCTCCTGTACAGTGGAAGAAAAATGTTTAAGGGCTGCTACAAACAGGTTCATAAAACCATATTTTTTTGTAAATGCAAATGCTTATTGTCAATTACCATGTGATGTGTACTGCTGACCACTTGACCAGGTCACCATTGTAAAAGAGATCTCAACGGACTCTACCTGGTAAAATAAAGGTGATTGGTTGATATAGCAGACATCTGTTGAATATAAAAGTTTATATTGTCTGATATTTAAGTTAACAGGTTTGACTTCAGCTCAACTTGTGTACACAAGCTTGAGTTAAAACCATGAACATCTGATAATCATAATATTAACACATGAACATCTGATATTCACAATATTAACACAACACATGAACATCTGATAATCATAACATTAACACATAAACAACTGACAATCATTATATTAACACACGAACATCTGATAATCAAAATATTAATACATAAACACCTGATAATCATAATATTAAAATAACTTGCTTCAAAACTGAGTACTGTAATTCCTAAGTGGATTTTCAAAAGTGATGTTCTTTGGAATAATGATCAGACAAGACTTCAAGGTGTACTTGCTATGCATTTCCCTCTTTTGAGTCTGAAGAACTTTCTGGTTTTAGATAATTACTGAATGTGGCATCAGAGCATTTTTATGCAGGACCGATTTCTTTTTAATGAGTTTTAAGTAGCAAAGATTAAATCTGCTCAAAATCCAACAATAATTGAATAATAATATATAATAAAGCCTTTGTTCCTTAGGGCTCTGGATGTTGTGGGGTTGTGTTGGCTTACGCGACTCTGCAATATCGCGTGGACATCGGGGGCAGTTCCCTTGGATTGGCAGACTGGGGTGGTGGTTCCCCTATTCAAAAAGGGGGACCGTAGGGTGTGTTCCAACTATAGGGGGATCACACTCTTAAGCCTCCCTGGTAAGGTCTATTCAGGGGTTCTGGAGAGGAGGGTCCGTCGGATAGTCGAACCTCGGATTCAGGAGGAGCAGTGTGGTTTTCGTCCTGGTCGTGGAACACTAGACCAGCTCTACACCCTCAGCAGGGTCCTGGAGGGTGCGTGGGAGTTTGCCCAACCAGTTTACATGTGCTTTGTGGACTTGGAGAAGGCATTCGACCGCGTCCCTCGGGGGGTTCTGTGGGGGGTACTCCGGGAGTATGGGGTACCAGGCCCTTTGATATGGGCTGTTAGGTCCCTGTACGACCGGTGTCAGAGCTTGGTCCGCATCGCTGGCAGTAAGTCAGGCTCGTTTCCGGTGAGAGTTGGACTCCGCCAAGGTTGCCCTTTGTCACCGATTCTGTTCATAACTTTTATGGACAGAATTTCTAGGCGCAGCCAAGGTGTTGAGAGGATCCGTTTTGGTGGCCTTAGAATCTCTTCTCTGTTTTTTGCAGATGATGTGGTCCTATTGGCTTCATCAGTTCGTGATCTACAGCTTTCGCTGGAGCGGTTTGCAGCCGAGTGTGATGCGGCCGGGATGAGGATCAGTTCCTCCAAATCCGAGGCCATGGTCTTGAGCCGGAAAAGGGTAGCATGCCTTCTCCGGGTCGGGGAGGAGGTCCTGCCCCAAGTGGAGGAGTTTAAGTATCTCGGGGTCTTGTTCACGAATGAGGGAAAACTGGAGCGTGAGATCGATAGGCGGATAGGTGCAGCATCCGCAGTGAAGCGGGCGCTGTACCGGTCTGTCGTGGTGAAGAGAGAGCTGAGTCAAAAGGCAAAGCTCTCAATTTACCGATCGATCTACGTTCCCACCCTCATCTATGGTCATGAGCTCTGGGTTATGACCGAAAGAACGAGATCTCGGATACAAGCGGCTGAAATGAGTTTTCTCCGCAGGGTGTCTGGACTCTCCCTTAGAGATAGGGTGAGAAGCTCAGTCATCCGGGAGGGACTCGGAGTAGAGCCGCTGCTTCTCCACATCGAGAGGAGCCAGTTGAGGTGGCTCGGGCATCTGGTTAGGATGCCTCCTGGACGCCTCCCTGGTGAGGTGTTCCGGGCATGTCCCACCGGGAGGAGACCCAGAGGAAGACCCAGGACACGCTGGAGGGACTATGTTTCTCGGCTGGCCTGGGAACGCCTTGGGATTCCCCTAGAGGAGCTGCTCCAAGTGGCTGGGGAGAAGGAAGTCTGGGCCTCCCTACTTAGGTTGCTACCCTCGCGACCCGACCCCGGATAAGCGGAAGGAAATGGATGGATGGATGGATAAAGCCTTTGTTAAACACATAACCTTTAGAAAACACTTTTGTAACATCTAGTTGAGAGGCATATCAGTCAGGAATGATAATATAATAATAAAAGCATTAGATAAAGACTAGCATTAGCATATTAGCTCCACAAACAAATTCACCAGAATAAAGAGTCAGCTGAAGGCTTTTTTCACAACCATATAAAAATTGAGAGGCATGTAAGTCAGAAATGCAAATAGACATTAGGTAAAGGGCTTTCATGATTCAAAACGTACCTGCAGCCAGCCTGCTTGTCACTGTATGGTTGCTTTTCCAGAAAATAAATAAATAAACTACCAGAAACACGCTGTCGATACACAACGTTCACGTTAGACGAGTCCAGGCTCCAGGGCGGCGAAAACTGCGCCCTGAAGACTCCAATAGTTTTGTAAATCAATAAATAAGTTTTGTAAGTCAATAAATTATCATTAAATCTAGAAAAAACTAATTACATGATATTCAGTAATAAAAAGAAAACTGTTGACGTTCCACTCAAAATTGAGGGTGTTGAGATTTGTAGAGTGAGTGAGGTGAAGTTTTTGGGTGTTATTATTGATGACAAACTGACATGGAAACAACACATAAATTCTGTAAGAATAAAAATAGCTAAATCGATTGCAGTACTATACAAGGTCAGAGACCTATTGAATGATAAAGCTCTGTATTTGTTGTATAACACAATCATTGTTCCACACTTAATCTATTGTATTGATGTTTGGGGGAAAGCGTGTAAAACAATCACAAAGCCTATTTTTGTATTACAGAAAAGAGCTGTAAGAATTATCACTAGAAAACATTACTGTCATCCATCCAGTACATTATTTTATCAACTGAAATTATTGAAATTCCATGATTTGGTTGATTATAATATTTTATCAATTATGTATAGGGCTCAAAATAACGATTTACCTTTAAATATCCAAATGAATTTTGTTAAAAGACAAAGTTGTTATAATCTTAAGGGGACAGAGATGTTTGTAAAACCACAATTCAGAACTAGCTTGAAGGGACGTTCTACCTCAATCCAGGGAATTAGATTATGGAATGGCTTGGAGAATGTAGTTAAAAATGCCAAGTCACTGTTTACATTTAAGAAAATGATCAAAAGGAATTTGTTGAAAAAATATATATGAATTAGCATAATGTGTATTGTATCAATTATTAGTTATGTATTAGTATTAGAAAATTAGAAAGAGTTAGTCATTTTGTACTGCTGGTGAAAGATTATTATTGTTTAATCTGATTGTTTGAAAAAAGGGGCAGATATAATAAGATTTATTCTTCTTTCTGCTACCTTTCTTTTTTTTTTACATTGTGTACGTATCATTAATGGGATTGTCTTGTATTGTATTTCTTTTGTAAAAAAATGAACAAATTTAATAAACATAAACATAAACATAAATATGGGACATAACTGTGCATGCGCTACTGATAACGAGAGTCAATGAATAAGCTATCGGCGCCCACGGAGGACCGGAAGTACGTCACAATCAGAAAAAGTTTTTTGAAACAAACAATATAACTCATCATTACTCATAAAATATTTATCCTACACAACTAAAAACATATATGCATACATTTCAAAATATTTTTATTTTATTATTTCAGAAAAAAAATTAAGTCTTCAAATGTTGAAGAGCTACAGAGGTTCCAGAGGGGCGGCGCCCCTAGCTCCCTCTAGTGGTGGCCGCCCCTGGTTAAAACTCTAGTTTTGTTTTTAAAAGTGTACACATTGGTGGACCGAACTTAGCTCACCCGTGGGCCCATTTTGGCCCATGGTTCGTCCGTTGAATAGCCCTGCTCCAGACTAACCTGTTGTTCCTTTTAACTCTCTGGGGTCAAAATACTCAAAGATGCGTATACTTGACGTCATGCATTTAAATGGGCTCTGTTAACAATGCAGAACGCATGTGAAGTGTTCATGTCAAGTCTGTAGGACAGCAGACACTTCAATCTTTATAAAAGTGGAGTTTTTTAATTTTTTTGTTTTGTATTTACTTCAAAATACAACCAGAAATATGACAGTTATTTGTCCCAATATTGTGCTCGCATTTTACGCGTGTGGATTCTAGTCCGTGCATGTTTTATGATCAAAAAGTGAACGAATGCAGATGGAAAATCATTTTTTCGATTTTTCCGAGGTTCATGAACACACCACATTGAATAAACCAATCAGAAAGCAGTTGGCAGCCATCTTATGTGAAGAGAAAAAGCAGCTCGGTGTAGAGAGTTTTGGTGACTGTGGATAGCAGTTGGAGCACGGACAATCGGACAATTTGGTTTTCAGAAGTAGTTTGTTTGGATTCCCTGATGCATGCTCAATAATCCAGGTAGAAAAATCTAAAAAAGCTAAGTCTGGTCCTTTGGACATTCAAAAAAACAAAACAAAACAAAGCAAAAAAAATTGTAGAAACGTTTCGTCTTTCGACCGAAAGACTTCCTCAGTCTGAGGTGCTGGGTTCAGCTCAGTCTTATAAATAGCACCCTCTCACAGTGTTACTAGGCATTAGGGTTGTACATCTCTGTGTGACAGACGATTCGATTCACATCTAGATACAAGGGTTACGATTCGATTCAAAAACGATTTATTGTAAAAACGGAACGATTCGATTCGATGCAGTGTAAAAGCGATTCGGTTCGATTCGGTGCAGTGTAAAAGCGATTCGGTTCGATTCGATTAAACTTCAAATAATTCTACGTTTTAACATTTGTTGATGTACCGGTAGACAAATATTTCATTATGAAAGAAAAAGGACCACTTCTATAAATGTGACATTCTTAGAGCATTTTTAAATTTGTAAAAGTCCACATATATCATATCTAAAAGGGTGCTGTAAAGCACTGGTAAAAATAAAGTAAAAAGCCAAACAAAATAATCACATGTTAAATGTGTTTATTTTTAAACATGGACCTAAAGACCAGCTAAAAGAAAATTTCCTACAGAAAATACAGAAAAAATATAAAAGGCACAAATGGTTACAGCAGCATGTAATAAAATAAAAATCACTAGGAAAAAAACCCAGGAATAAGCTAAGCACAAAACTCCTGTGTGTGCAATAACCTGTTGTGCAAATAACCTGTCACACAACCTGTAGTTTGGTAGTTATGTGCAATATAGATCATGTGCATTTTAGCTTATATTTCATTACTACCTTGAAATAGTTATTCACACAAATTCATCCTGCTTCACCGTTAAAATTCTACCATGTTGTTTACTATTTTTCTCTTCAGAAACTTAGTAAATATTATAATTACTGTTTCACTTTTTGGTAGTTTATTTTGTACCCTCATTGCATGCTTTAGTATTTCCTGTTTGCTTGTTGTTTGTTTTTTAGCAAGTCAAAATCGTTTTTTCTCATCCTGAGCATTTCATTGTACTAAGTTAACCCTGTGTTAACCTGCATATGACAAATAAACACTTGAACTTGAACTTAATAATACAAAACATAATGCAAGAACAGTACGCCTAACAACAGCAGCACGAACATGAGTTTGTGTGAGCAGGTGGGCACGGATTAATATAAAAACATGCTCTCTGTACCTCACGCTCTCTGTACCTCTTGACTTCTTCACTGGCCTGGTCCCTCACAGATCTAGTTGCCATCCTCACTTCAAAGTCTCCCAACAGCTCGTCCAGCGCTGACATTTTCTTCTTTTTACAAGGTGGTTCATCATCTGAAATAGAAAACAAGCACCATATATTACTGGCTATGTTTTGCCATGAAGTTTTTTTTTTTTACTGACTTTACCATTTTATGTAAAAATCTTCATCTGATGTTCAGAATTTATTTATGTAGGGACTCGTGTACATGTGTAAAAGATATATCATTATCATCATGATGATTATTTAACTCTTTCTGTGCATGCATGCAGATTCTCTCATTATTGTGAATGTGTTTTATGCTGATACAATGACTGCAGCACAAGTTTAAGACAAAGTCAGCTCATTCTTGATCACAAGTTATAAAACACAAACCTTTATGCTCATCTTGGGTCTGGGGTGCATCATTGCAGCCGTCCAAATCTCCATTTGCAGGTTCAGTCTGCACTGGACCTCTCTGAACTGAATCCCCCGTTACCTAGAAATAAAACATGACATTACATTTAGTGTACAGTATGGTTAAATGCAGTGTAAACAATCAAAAAACAGTAGGCAGAATAAATCTAGTGACAGCAACAAAACACAGCAGACTGTAAGATGTATTTTGACAGTGTGCTGAGGGATTTACCTTGTGATGCAGGGATGTTGCTTTAGCTGTGAATGTCCTCTCTGCATCATGGCTACTGTTGTAGCTTTATGCTTCTTATTAATCTTGTATGGCTGTGGGTCATAGTCATGCAGCTTATATTATAGGTGAAGGCTGAGACAACGCAGTTCGGGTCCAACAACGTGTTTATTCTTCTGTGTAACAACAAGACTGTTCACCCATTCTGTGGGCTCATTGACAGGAGTTATCACTGCTACTAGGGCAGGGACTTAAAACAGTGTGGAAGAGATCTTCAAGGCCTGTGTAGCTCGTGAACTATCACTGAGTTGCCCGTAAAATTTAGTTACCCGTCGCTTTGTGTGTGGCAGCTGCATGATCCTGCTCGTTGTTGTGAGGCTTGAAAAGTTGTTGGTCGAGGTTTGTTGTGCTACCAGTGTACTTCAGAGGTGCGCTGCATAGCTTACAAATAGCGTGGCTTTTGTCGAGTTTTCCGTCCTTCTAGTAAAACCCGAAAACGTTCCACACTTTAGATTTTTGTCTGGCTGATGTGTTGAAAATCTTTCGCGGTGACTCGCTAGCGCGCGCGGCTACTATTTACATCCATGCTCGCTCGTGCTCTTGGTGAGCTATGGCGCATGCGTGAGAATAGCTTCGCTCTCGCGTTGTTTTAGAAACGCATTGTAAACCCAGCAAGTCTCGCGATAACCGGTCCGTAACCGGTCCGTGTCTTTTTAACCGGTTCATCTCTGGATTTGTGGCTGGTTGCTCTCGGTTTACGTGGCTGCTACCGATGCAACCACATCGCTAGCTTGTCAAACCGGATATCCGGTCGAATCGGTTAATCTATAACAAGCCTACTAGGCATGTAACGGTTGTAATGGGTTTACCGAACCGTTCTGGTACACCACGTTCGGTTCGGTCCACCTGCGTACCGTTTCGGTTATTTTTTCACTCATTAAACGTTCTTAACAGGGGAATATATGCACCGCGGAACAAAATTTCCTGGGCGCGTTTCAGCACGGACCTATTTTCGCGTGGCACGCGCAGCATTTAGCCGTTAGCATCTCGTGCGGTCTCCTGTTTTTGAACGTTATAGCTTTCTTCAAAAGATGAGCGCACGCGCAGCTTGTGTGGACTTCATGAAGACTGCAGCAGCTGAGTGCGTGACGCAGCAGCAACACGTCACGTGAACGCGCTGGAAACTGTCATCTGAACGTGAACAGCAGCTGTATTAAAACTTCATCCGAACGTGAACAACAGCTGCATTAAAACTCCTTCATCAGGTAATCAGAGCGGTCCAGAGCAATAACACAAGCTGTGAGTTTTTAAATCTCTGAATCTGTCTGAACGTTGTTATATGCGCAGGTTTTAAAGTTACTGAGCGTCGCTATGAGACATTCATCACGTCAACACTTCAAAAAGTTCAGCTCTTTATGAAAAAACTAACTGATGTTGTCAACAACAAGCCCTGGACCAGATTAAAGCCCTGCCTGCCATGATGAAGAGTGAGAGATTCAATTGTTCAAGAGGTATTGTTTTATTATTATCTAAATAATCTTTTTTTTAAAATCATAATCTTATTAACTTGTTTTTTTTAAATCTCTTTTGTTTTTTATTTCCAGTCTGTGACAGAGGTAAATCCACCTGCAGCTAAGTGATGACTGAACTGAACTCTGAACTGTTCCCACAGTCCCACCTGTCCCACCAAGAAGAAGTTGTGAGTACAGTAATGAGGACAAATACAGCCACACTGCTGCTACTGGACAAAAACTTGATTAGTTAGATTGTAAACAGTCTGTTGCTGCTTATTGTTCTGACTGTTATTGTATTTATTAAGATTTTTATTATTGTTAGTATAGTTTATTTATTGTAGAGTGCTGTTTATTTAAAATCAGAGTCAGAGTCAGAGAGTCTTTATTGTCATTTGCACCGCATGTGGTACATGTGATGAAAACGAGATTATGTACACGGGGTCCCAGTTACATCCAACAACAAATGCAAGAGAAAAACAGTAATAACATCTAGAATTAACTAAGAAAAACATTCATTCATTCATTCAACCTTTATTTAGTCAGGTAAATCTTTTGAACCTCATGGGCTCATTTACGAAAGCGACCTGCTAAAACTAAAGAACAATGAACAGTAATGGTAGAATTTCCTTAAACAATAAACAATCAAACAATAAACAATAGAAAACAAAAGAGAGAGAAAAAAAAAAATATATATATATATATATATATATATATATATATATATATATATATATACATACACATATATATATATATATATACATATATATATATTAGGCTTGTTATAGATTAACACTGGCAAACCCAGGGGAAAAAAAAAACACTAGAACTGCCATGAGTTTGTCAAAATGACAATTCTTCCATTAGGTGTCATGAGCCTGGGGGTGTATATCTTTGTTTATGGGTAAACATCCCCTCCTGAGAATCTTCTCCCAGCATAATCTTCTCCAGTAGGTCAAAACAAAAGATCCCCCTCACACAAAGAACATTCATTTACATACATCCCCCACAAATTAACCACACATTCCAACAGCATTTCCAACTTGCTTCTACAGAGAGAGAGAGTTGTTTTCACCAGAGACTGCTCTGTAGGTGGGGGGGGGGTTCTTACAAGCTTTGATCAAAAATAATGTTACACTGAATTTTATTTTTTTATTTTTTTTCATTCAACCTTTATTTAGTCAGGTAAATCTTATTGAGCCTCGAGGCCAATGAAACACATACATTAAACAATAAACAATAGAAAAGTAGCAAAAACATCCATCCATCCATCCATCCATCCATCTTCTTCCGCTTATCCGGGGTCGGGTCGCGGGGGTAGCAGCCTAAGTAGGGAGGCCCAGACTTCCCTCTCCCCAGCCACTTGGTGCAGCTCCTCCAGGGGAATCCCAAGGCGTTCCCAGGCCAGCCGAGAAACATAGTCCCTCCAGCGTGTCCTGGCTCTTCCTCTGGGTCTCCTCCCGGTGGGACATGCCTGGAACACCTCCCCAGGGAGGCGTCCAGGAGGCATCCTAACCAGATGCCCGAGCCACCTCAACTGGCTCCTCTCGATGTGGAGAAGCAGCGGCTCTACTCCGAGTCCCTCCCGGATGACTGAGCTTCTCACCCTATCTCTAAGGGAGAGTCCAGACACCCTGCGGAGAAAACTCATTTCAGCCGCTTGTATCCGAGATCTTGTTCTTTCGGTCATAACCCAAAGCTCATGACCATAGATGAGGGTGGGAACGTAGATCGATCGGTAAATTGAGAGCTTTGCCTTTTGACTCAGCTCTCTCTTCACCACGACAGACCGGTACAGCGCCCGCTTCACTACGGACACTGCACCTATCCGCCTATCGATCTCACGCTCCAGTTTTCCCTCATTCGTGAACAAGATCCCGAGATACGTAAACTCCTCCACTTGGGGCAGGACCTCCTCCCCGACCCGGAGAGGGCATGCTACCCTTTTCCGGCTCAAGACCATGGCCTCGGATTTGGAGGAACTGATCCTCATCCCGGCCGTATCACACTCGGCTGCAAACCGCTCCAGTGAAAATTGTAAATCACGAACTGATGAAGCCAGTAGGACCACATCATCTGCAAAAAACAGAGAAGCGATTCTAAGGTCACCAAAACAAATCCTCTCAACACCTTGGCTGCGCCTAGAAATTCTGTCCATAAAAGTTATGAACAGAATCGGTGACAAAGGGCAACCTTGGCGGAGTCCAACTTTTACCGGAAACGAGCCTGACTTACTGCCGGCAATGCGGACCAAGCTTATATATATATATATATATATATATATATATATATATATATATATATATATATATATATATATATATATATATATATATATATATATATATATATATATATATATATATATATATATATACAGGTAGTCCCCGACTTACGAGCGCTCTGACCTACGAGCATCCGGACTTACGAGCTGGCAAATTTTTGGAAAAAACGCAAAAAATACTGAGTTTTTCTGTGTTTTTTCACCACAGTCCGTTAGCTAAACATGTGGACACACGTTTCCGATCATTTTTATGCACTCATAAGCGGTTTTTCGATGAAAAACGAGTGTTTGTAGTCGCGCTAGCAAAACCGTTCCAACTTACGAGCGAAATTCCGGACTTACGAGACACGTGGCGGCCGTTCCAAATTACGAGATTTCCATGTTACGAGCGCCTCGTTGTAACGGAACTCGCTCGTAAGTCGGGGACTACCTGTATATATATAATATATATATATACTTATAAATATATATATACATATATACATATATATATATATATATATATATATATACATATATATATATATATATACATATATACATATATATATATATATATACATATATATATATATATATACATATATATATGTATATATATATATATATATATATTATATATATATATATATATATATATATATATCACACACTTTATGGTATTGTAGGCCATTGCATTAGGTAATACATTCAGCAATTACTTTTACTTTAATACTTTAAGTATTTTTAAAAGCAAGTACTTATTTACTTTTACTTAAGTAAAAATATTAATATGGTACTTCTACTTTTACTAGAGTATATTTTTGTCTGTTTATTTGCACTTTTACTTAAGTACAGTGTTTGAGTATTTTCTCCACCACTGGATTTACCTGACTATATAAATATGCCCCAAGGCCTCCTCCCCGCCAACAGATTGGAATGGCCTCATATACATACCAATGGCTTTAAAAATGCTAATTCAATTTGTCAGTTTGACAATCCCATGGGTTGCATAGGTAGAATTGTCATTTTGACAAAAACTGGTAGAGCTAGTGTTAACCGATTCGACCGGATATCCGGTTTGACAAGCTAGCGATGTGGTTGCATCGGTAGCAGCCACGTAAACCGAGAGCAACCAGCCACAAATCCAGAGATGAACCGGTTAAAAAGACACGGACCGGTTACGGACCGGTTATCGCGAGACTTGCTGGGTTTACAATGCGTTTCTAAAACAACGCGAGAGCGAAGCTATTCTCACGCATGCGCCATAGCTCACCAAGAGCACGAGCGAGCATGGATGTAAATAGTAGCCGCGCGCGCTAGCGAGTCACCGCGAAAGATTTTCAACACATCAGCCAGACAAAAATCTAAAGTGTGGAACGTTTTCGGGTTTTACTAGAAGGACGGAAAACTCGACAAAAGCCACGCTATTTGTAAGCTATGCAGCGCACCTCTGAAGTACACTGGTAGCACAACAAACCTCGACCAACAACTTTTCAAGCCTCACAACAACGAGCAGGATCATGCAGCTGCCACACACAAAGCGACGGGTAACTAAATTTTACGGGCAACTCAGTGATAGTTCACGAGCTACACAGGCCTTGAAGATCTCTTCCACACTGTTTTAAGTCCCTGCCCTAGTAGCAGTGATAACTCCTGTCAATGAGCCCACAGAATGGGTGAACAGTCTTGTTGTTACACAGAAGAATAAACACGTTGTTGGACCCGAACTGCGTTGTCTCAGCCTTCACCTATAATATAAGCTGCATGACTATGACCCACAGCCATACAAGATTAATAAGAAGCATAAAGCTACAACAGTAGCCATGATGCAGAGAGGACATTCACAGCTAAAGCAACATCCCTGCATCACAAGGTAAATCCCTCAGCACACTGTCAAAATACATCTTACAGTCTGCTGTGTTTTGTTGCTGTCACTAGATTTATTCTGCCTACTGTTTTTTGATTGTTTACACTGCATTTAACCATACTGTACACTAAATGTAATGTCATGTTTTATTTCTAGGTAACGGGGGATTCAGTTCAGAGAGGTCCAGTGCAGACTGAACCTGCAAATGGAGATTTGGACGGCTGCAATGATGCACCCCAGACCCAAGATGAGCATACAGGTTTGTGTTTTATAACTTGTGATCAAGAATGAGCTGACTTTGTCTTAAACTTGTGCTGCAGTCATTGTATCAGCATAAAACACATTCACAATAATGAGAGAATCTGCATGCATGCACAGAAAGAGTTAAATAATCATCATGATGATAATGATATATCTTTTACACATGTACACGAGTCCCTACATAAATAAATTCTGAACATCAGATGAAGATTTTTACATAAAATGGTAAAGTCAGTAAAAAAAAAAAACTTCATGGCAAAACATAGCCAGTAATATATGGTGCTTGTTTTCTATTTCAGATGATGAACCACCTTGTAAAAAGAAGAAAATGTCAGCGCTGGACGAGCTGTTGGGAGACTTTGAAGTGAGGATGGCAACTAGATCTGTGAGGGACCAGGCCAGTGAAGAAGTCAAGAGGTACAGAGAGCATGTTTTTATATTAATCCGTGCCCACCTGCTCACACAAACTCATGTTCGTGCTGCTGTTGTTAGGCGTACTGTTCTTGCATTATGTTTTGTATTATTAAGTTCAAGTTCAAGTGTTTATTTGTCATATGCAGGTTAACACAGGGTTAACTTAGTACAATGAAATGCTCAGGATGAGAAAAAACGATTTTGACTTGCTAAAAAACAAACAACAAGCAAACAGGAAATACTAAAGCATGCAATGAGGGTACAAAATAAACTACCAAAAAGTGAAACAGTAATTATAATATTTACTAAGTTTCTGAAGAGAAAAATAGTAAACAACATGGTAGAATTTTAACGGTGAAGCAGGATGAATTTGTGTGAATAACTATTTCAAGGTAGTAATGAAATATAAGCTAAAATGCACATGATCTATATTGCACATAACTACCAAACTACAGGTTGTATGACAGGTT
>JBBPBX010037487.1:0-10767 GCA_038048925.1 Garcialebias charrua | reverse complement strand
AAAAAAAAAAAGAAATACGTGTTATGAACGGGCGTAGGAACGAAACTCTAGGGGTGTAACGGTACGCTAAAATCACATTTCGGTTCGGTTCAATTACAAGGAGGGTTCGGTTCGGTTAATTTTCGGTAAAAAAAAAAGACAAAATAAAGACTTACAAAATGTTTATTTTGAAAATATGCCAAAAATACGTTTGTATTGTATTGTAGTAATAAATAAAAGTGACCAATTTGGATGATATTTTAAATAAACAGCACTCTACAATAAATAAACTATATGAACAATAATAAAAATCTTAATAAATACAATAACAGTCAGAACCAGAACAATAAGCAGCAACAGACTGTTTACAATCTAACTAATCAAGTTTTTGTCCAGTAGCAGCAGTGTGGCAGTATTTGTCCTCATTACTGTACTCACAACCTCTTCTTGGTGGGACAGGTCCTGGAAAAGTTCAGAGCTCAGTTCAGTCATCACACACTTCTTAGCTGCAGGTGGATTTACCTGAAGTGGAAGTAGAGAGCAGCTACCTCTGTCCCAGACTGGAAATAAAAAACAAATAGGTAAAAAAAAGTTAATAAGATTATGATTAAAAAAAGATTATTTAGATAATAATAATAATAATAAAAGAACAATACCTCTTGAACGGTTGAATCACTCTTCATCATCATGGCAGGGCTTTAATCTGGTCCAGGGCTTGTTGACAACATCAGTTTTTTCATAAAGAGCTGAACTTTTTGACTGAAGTGTTGACGTGATGAATGTCTCATAGCGACGCTCAGTAACTTTAAAGCCTGCGCATATAACAACGTTCAGACTTAGATTCAGAGATTTAAAAACTCATACAGCTTGTGTTTGCTCTGGACTGCTCTGATTACCAGATGAAGTAGTTTTAATGCAGCTGCTATTTCTTCGTTCACGTTCAGATGAAGTAGTTTTAATACAGCTACTGTTTCTTCGTTCACGTTCGGATGACATAGTTTCCAGCGCATTCACGTTAGACGTGTTGCTGCTGCAGAGTCTTCATGAAACAACGTCCACACAGCTTTGAATGTGCGCTCGTCTTTTAACAAGAAAGCTATAATGTTCACAAACAGGAGACCGCACGAGATGCTAACGGCTAAAAGCTGCGCGTGTTGCGCGATAATAGCTCCGTGCTGAAACGCGCCCAGGAAATGTTGTTCCGCAGTGCATATATCCCCCCGTTAATAACGTTTAATAAGTGGGGAAAAAAGTAAAATGGTACGCAGGTGGACCGAACCAAACGTGGTGTACCGAAACGGTTCGGTACACCCACTTGTACCGTTACATGCCTACGGAACTCCGTCGTAACTCGGGGACCACCTGTATTCTGAATAAAAATAAGAAGGCCGCGCTTTATAGCAGCAGCTTCGTGCACTCGGTCCATCTTTCGGACGGTTGTACGTACATGTTTTCATTGTATCTCGGTGCAATGGTAATAAAGCTTATTCTGATTCTGATTCTTCATATTCAAAATAAAATATTTAAAAATATTTAGCATCTGTGTGCAGCGCACAAGTGAAGGAAGAATATCCCTCTGCAGCCTGTCATGATCTCCACTCTGCCACTTGCGGCTCTTTGCCACGCCCATGTTTCTCCTCTGGCTGAAGCAGCTTTGTGAAGGGTTAACCCTTTGCTGTCCAGATGCACCGATGACTTTTGTCTTCCAACTTAAAACTGAAAGAATGTCACATTGTAAAATCATCATAATCACAAAATATGTGTTAAAAGTTATTTTTAATTATTTTAGAACTTATGTGTTCAGTTGTTGAAGTGTAATTGATCAAGAAGTACATTTCTGCTCCGTGCTGCATCTGCTGCATGAAGGGTTACCCCTTTGCTGTTCTGCTGTGCTTCGCTTCTCTACAATTTATGTTTAAATACTGTAATATTTTAAATGAGCAATCCATGCTGCATGGATTGTTTATTTAAAATATTACAGTATTTAAGTTTAAATAGTTTATTTACACAGAAGGAGGGAGATTGGGAGTGAAACTTGAACTTGGACTACTGTATCCCCACTTCACGGTTTTTCACTTTTCGCGGGGGCATGGTCCCTTAAACTTTGTGATACATCAAAACGTTGCCATTTTTTCAATTTAGATTATTACAAAATGAAGTCCCAAATCATTCTTAGATGTCACAGATTAAAGCTGATGGATGTTTGACTTGTGAGCTTAAGCAGAGTTGGCACCATTCCAAACCTTTTGAGAAAATCTTTAATGTGTATTTGATGTTTGACTTGTTCTCCAAGTGAATTATTTCATTCATGAAAACAAAGTACAAATAAAAGCTGCAATAATACTACATAACAACACAAATGACAATATATAAGTTTTCTTCAACTAGAAACGACCTCAGCCCTTTGTGGTGACTTAGTGAACTTGTGCAAATGCCATTCTCAACCACACTTCACAGACTGGGACCCAGTAAGCAATTCCATCAATGGATCATTTTTTATTCTTGCTGTATGATTGTTTTGATTTCAAGGGTCAGAAGTATCTCAATGGGAAATAACCTGTATAAATTAAGGATGGGGCCGATCCAATACGGTATCAGTATTGGCCTCCGATACCAGCATAATTCACGTATCAGATTTTTCCGATCCATCCTGCCGATATTTCTGATCCACGAGCGTGTCTGTGTCTAATGAAACTTCTCCACACGTTGGCTTCAAACTATGGAATGGATTTTCTGATTGGAGGTGTGTCTCATGAACCCAGAGTAATAAGACCCGCCTCACATTCAAAAAATCTATTTCATAGTTTGCAGCCAGCTACAACGTGCAGTAGCACTGTGGCTAACATCTAGCTAACTTTTCATCGTAACATATCCACTGTGTGGAAGTATTTTACACTAAACACCGCAAGACAGCAACGTGCAACATCTGCAGAGCCATTGCAACATCAATAAATCGCGGTAAAGTTAGTTTTACATTGGACATTGGAGCTCCGGAGCTTCAGCGGTCTGCTCCTCTTGCTGAAACCATAGAAGGCAACCTGACTCTGGCCAGCCGTGCCTAATCTGACCATCTCAGTTTGCCAGTGTCGGACGAGGGGCAGACACTGAACGCGGCTGACCGAAATCAGAGTGCCTGCTTCAGATTGAACAAGAGTAGAAACCCGCTGAAGCCACGGAGCTCCAATGTTTACCAAGAAGTTGCTAAACTTCATCATAATTTATGACCAACCACTATCAGCTGTAGAAAACAAAGGATTTTGCCACCAAGATATATAAATTCATCACCTTACTATTCATTTAAAGCTAGGAATAAAAAAACAACATGTTTTGTGTTAGCAGATTTTAATTCTAACTTTACCCAACATTAATAAAACTTACTTCAAGTTGCGTTTTTGGGCATGCATGCATACAGTATATTTGTACAAATCATACTTGAGAAGAAATTATTGCAGCCTCATATAAAATCAGCGATGATGATGATATCGGAAAGGTATCAGCAGTGCTGGGCAGCGCTAATCCAAAAATTAGTTCCGCTATTTCTAAAGCACTTATTGATTTATTTAGGTCCGCAATTTCAAAAGCACTTATGTATTAGCAATGCTAGCGGACGCTAATGCTAACACGCTAACCGCCATTTTGAACAGGGCAAATGGCGAACTACTTTTTTAAATCCAGCAGATTTGACCATTTGAACCGGTTAAGCTCAGAAAAACCTTGTGCTATAAAGTCAGCTAAGAAATATATTTTTTCTCAGCAAAGAAATAATTGTTTTTACCGTGTTTTCATGGAAAGTCCTTATCTTCTGTGGCCGTCGCGGCCGCCATTTTGAAGAGGGCAAATGGCGAACTACTTTTTAAAATCCAGACGCGTCGCGTAGGCCGCTGAGAAACATCCATAAGTTCACCCTCCATGTTAAAAACTCTTCGTCTGACTCTTCGAAAACAAGCAATAAGGCTGCAGAGTAACACACTGGCTGCTAACTGAGAGCGCTCGCTCTAGCAAAGAGACTGAGGGGACGCTTTTTTGTCACGGACCACATCCGGCGCTGACAGGATATGGTCTGTTAGCAGTCGTCCGGGCCCGTAAATAAGTTTTTTCGTTTTTACTGATAGATAATTAGTTATTATTGGTACTGCATTTTAAATAAAAATAGCACAAATCCGCTTATGAATTATAAAAGTTAGTCAATCCACTGTAAAGCTAACAAATTGTTTAGGTCCGCTGTAAGCGGATTAGTGCTTTAGCGCTACCTAGCGGTCTGGCGCCCACCTTTGGGTATCAGTATCGGCCGATATCCAGATTTAGGGATCGGGATCAGGTCGGAAGTAAAAAAATGTGGATCGGTGCACCTAGTATAAATAAAGGTTGAAAGAAAGAAAATATCTACTTTTGTCCGTCTGAAACAGGTATTTCTTGTAAAAGAGTCCTTGAGGCTCAATGGGAACTAACCTGTATAAATAAATGTTGAAAGAAAAGGGGTACAAGCCATGGTTAGCATGCGATCGGTTACCACATGAGTGCAGAACACAGATTACAACTTTTACCACACATCAGTAATAGCAAGGGAAAGGTTCAGCTTTTAAAAACAAGCAAACTCACTTTTATTAGTAATTTCTTTTTATGCATTGAATCATCTGAAGTTCAAGTCGACGAGGCACCGCCTCTATAATTGACATGTCAAAATGATGAATATTTGCCCTTCTTACTCAAGTCAATTAAGAAGGCCAGTCAATAAGAAACTATCAATGACAGGACACACAATTCAACTTTGTCTTTTTCTAAATAAATAAATAAACAATTCCAGTTTGGTATAAATCATTGCCTTTCCTTCTGTTTTCCTTCCCTGGCTGTGCAGCCCCATCTTTCTCCTTTTGCCAAAATGAGGGTAATGTGCTATGAAAGGTATCCCAGATTTCACACCTTCTGGGGCCCTTGGAGATGGGAGCGACCAGCTGTCCATATCACAGCACCCGTGTTCCTGGCTACCCCCAGCCAGTAAGAGCCACAGGCAGCCAGAGAGATGGCTACAAATTGAGAGAATAAGAGACAAAGACAAAGGAGGAAAGAGCCACAACTGTAAAAATAAATGTCAACCAAATTCATTTTAACTGGTGGAAACAAAATTCCACCTAAGGTATATCACTATAGGTACCGTTGTAAATGAATATAAAGATTATTACCTCTCAAGTCACAGAATGATTCATCTGCTTATGTTTTTATACAAGAATTTCAGTTAAATTTTGCTAACTCAAAACACCCCAGGCTCAAGTTGCAATCTTTTTTGTCTTAAAAACCTATTCAAAATAAAATGTTCCTTACATTTTTTATTAGACCTTCAATAAAATTATTTTTGACCTGCTCCCATTCACCAACCATAAATGCTGGTGCCAAACCTTTGAATGCCTGCATACTGCACTAGGGCAGAATTTCCCAACCTCCTTTGAATCTCTGTTGTAAAGAGTTGAATTCAAATGTTATGATTTCAGTGTTGAAACTGGAATATTCTTCATTGGTCAGTCAGCTTTTCTGTGTTCATTTCACAGTGCTGAACATTTGAGAAAAGCTCCCATGCTTTTATATCTTTATAAATTTTATATCTAAATCAGGAACAAGGTAAGATAATAGTGAGAATCAGTGCCTAATTACAGAAGATGTGATCTACTAATTTTTTTTTTAATTTCAGGTACTCTGGTACATTTTTTAAATCAATTTTCAACAACAACAACAACAACAACAACAACAACAACAACAACAACAACAACAACAACAACAAACCAATATGTCCATATTCAAGTAAATGTTGGCCTACTTAGAATCCAACAGAGCGTACAGTAGTCCCTCACTACTTTGCAGCTCTAATTTTGCGGACTTGCTCTTCCACGGGTTTTTAATGTAAGATTGCACATGACACAAGATTATCAACTTTAATATTACTCCCGTGATTAGGATGGTAAGGGATAAAAAGTCAACAGAATAAAAAAATACTTTGGACAGGTGCAGACATTTTGTATTTTCTTTCAATAAGCCTATACTGTAACGCCATTCAAAATAACTACATTACCCAGAAGCCAACCGTGCTTCTGGCCACTGCTTTCTGCCAAAATGGAGGGAAAGTTTTGTAATCCAAATCTACTCTATCGAATAAGCTCATAGAACTGGCAGGAAATTCACAAATAATCCTGAAGATTCCTGAAGCTCAATTATCCACGTGCACATCAACCTGGACGGGGCGGTGGGCTTCGTCGCTGCAGGTCTGCAGAACAGGAACAGAGCAGTTGTTCTGCAGAGCTGGTGAGTAAACTTTTGCAGTACTGTACAGTACATATATGTATGTTGTTAAAATTATGTAGGTTTAAGAGTTTAGAACGTTGCAAGAGTGTGGGAAGGGTTTATAAAGCCTTAAAATATATAAATACTAAAATAAATATAGTGTTCCTACTTCACGGTTTTTCATTTATTGTGGGGTGTTTGGAATGTAACCCCCACAATAATCGAGGGATTACTGTATTATCTAATTTAGCTCAAACATTTTAAACTGAAATGTAACCATTTTTGTTAAAACAATTAGCTGTGGCAGCCATTTCATAATGGTTTGACTTCAAAAGTTAATCCGTTGCAGATGGTACATCCAATGATCACTGTCCGAGAGTTTCATTGAAACCACTTTCAGTGGTTTGGTTTCCATGAGCAATAACATGATCGTCTGTCATTCATGGCAGAGGGTGACATCCATCCATCTGTCTGTCTGTCCGTCCGTCCGTCCGTCCATCCATCCATCCATCCATCCATCCATCCATCATGGATGGATGTAATTTTATCATTAGGAACCAGGGGTAGTGTTCAGTCTTAGTATGATTTCATTAATTCCATCTATTAATTTTTTAACCCACTTTTTTTCCCCAGGCAGCAGGGGAGCTGGCACCTATATCCAGCTATCACTGTGTGAGAAGCCAGGGACAATCTGGACAGGTCACAAGTCCATCACAGGGCCACATAGAGACAAATGAGACAGACAACCATTCACTCTCTCACTCACACCTAGGGACAATTTACAGTTACTAATAAACCTATATTCATATTTTTGGACTGCGAAAAGAAACAGAGTGATAATCAGCTAAATCTCTGCTGATGAAACCGTTCCAGAATGCTGTACCTAAACATTACGTTTTGGCTGAAACTGCCCACATCTGGCATTTTTGAAGCACATATCCTCATAGTTTCATGTGCTGCTTTAAGCAAAAACATACTAATGTGTCTGTGCCATTTCAAACAAGAGAAAAATGATAGTTTTACTTAAATTAAGTAAGCCGTTGTCTTCTAGGGGAAAATAATCACCAATATATTTGCAAAGAGCTAATTTCTGTGAGGTTGCGTCATTTAACCGGGTGATGAGGTAACGGGAGTTTTCACCTGCAAAGAGCAGGAGCATTTATTGATTGAGGGGTGCTCATTGGACTATATCAGTGAATGATTGACTGCATGCTAATCCCGCCCATGAGTGTGGTTCAGTTGCTTCATTTTACCCCTCACTGCCTTCCACCAGTGATCATTTATGCTTCATTTCTGACAATGCGATTTCAATGCGAGAAAAAAAAAAGAAGAAAACCCATACTTGCTGCACTTAAATCACAAGGATTAAGCATGTGAGAGAGTTGGACAAAAAGCCAGACAGCCAGAGAGGCAGAATACAATACTATTCCAATCACAAGTGGAAAAAAAAATAAAATAAAAATCAACACCGATTTCTACAAAACAAATCTTGCCATTTTTTGTTCATTTGCACATTGTTTTTTAGGCAATTGTAAATGAAGACTATAGAACAAACACATGCAAAATCTCTAATTATATACTATTCATGTTCTCCTCACTTTGCAGAAAAACAAGAGCTGATGAAGCTGTTTGATGGACAACTAATTGTGTGAGAAAAAGTCTGCACTGCCAGCATGTGGCACACTATAGATGGTTGCCTTTTGTGTTGAGAAATAAACCGAAATTCAGCTGAAGCATTCCAAACGTCTGAAAAACATTTCACATCACTGTAGCTTGTTACTTTAAGGCTTGTAGCAGTTGATACAAGCATAAAAGGCCTGTTTGTTTCAATCACCTACAGTGCTTCCTTTTAAAGGCCAGCAGTCGCAGCGGCTTGCCTTTCTCATTTGCACTGATTGTGGTGGCTATTTTGATTCTCCTGTCGCGCCTGCTGCTCATTCTAGTCACGCACTCACCCGAGCAAGATAGAAGTAGAAGAAGAAGCAATATTGAAGAAGTGGTCAGCGTCAATAAATGAAAAAGAGAGAAAAGAATACAGTAAAAAAAAAGGTTTTATATACCTTTGTCTTTTTCTTGCTCCTGTTCATTTCTCTTTTCAGTTATTTGACTCATAACATCAAAAACCGGGTCAGCTGTGTCCATAAAACTGCCCTACTGAAGTCAATGTGATGCTCGGACTGGCTCAGTGCTCCTGCAGTGTGACGGGGCACCAGGTCCTGGGTCCTAACCCACGACCGCTAAAGTCCTTAAGTGGCTTTGAGATGAGAGAAGTGATAGAGGCTAAGCCCTTAATAGCCATTTCTCTGTAATCTTTCCTATGAAAGGCTAAACTACGAAGGTATTGATTTGTTTGAAGAAGGGGTAAAAATGTAGGTGCGGGTGAGAAAAGTACTCCATCAGGACGGGACATCTTGAAATGTGACAAAGCTGTTCGCTGGCTGAGGAGATAAGCTCAGATTGAGCCCATTTCATCCGATAAATGCTGCACAGTTTGCTCAGAGAGAGCAAAACAAAGACAAACTCATCAAAATCGAGTTGACAAGACACTAAAAGTGCCGCTTTTCTGTTTTCCTTTGGCTTTTTGTTTCCACCCAGTCTAAAATCCTAAACACGGTGATGGCTGTATCAAAAGCATTTTTGGCTTTCTGTGTTTTGGCCTCAAGTTTTAGTCAGCTGAACATATCATCCCTGAAACAGATCTATTGTCACAAAACAAGTACACAAACTTTTTGGAAAGGGCAGGAGAGCAAACTGGCATAAGTATCACAAATGTTTTTGTACCAAGTGCTTTTCATATAAGACATATGCACTGATTATTCTTTGTACAGATCTTGCAGAGTGCTGTATGAATGGGTAAATGAGGGCACAGATTGTAGTGTAAACGCTTTGCATATCTAGACAAGATAAAAAGGTGTAATATACTGGTAAGTACCATCCATTTACCATGCATTCAATTTACATATTGGTGTTAATTTTCAGTCACAGTGTGTTTCTAACTAAATAAATCCATCCAAGGTTAACCAGACTTTTTTTTTTTTCATTCTTGAAGACTTTTGAAGTCAGCTTTCTGCTGCTACCCCCTTTGAGCCACCTAGGGAGGTAATCAGAGTTGAAAAAGTTATTTTGTGTAAGAGTTAGCCAGCATCATGCCTTGAGGGTACGATATACTGTAGTGATGACTTTTTATTGAGAAATGTCCAATACACAGTTTATGTTTGTTTTAGGCTTACACTCTATCTTATGGTGCTACAATGTTGGCTTTGCTTATAAATGTTCACATTGTTATAAGATGGCTGAATTTATGTACTGCCAAAGGCAATTCAAAAAAAGTGGTTGTCTTTGTTGCCAAATTATGAAACTACAGTATATTGTGAAAAGGGCTTAAACCACAAGAAAAACAAACTTTAAACAGAGGCAATAGTTTTATTTTATGTCACTATAATGCAGCTTTGGGTATCATCACTTCACCACTTGCTTCTACCGAGGACGGATGCTTCCCCTCCCACACCGCTTTGCTGCTCTGTTTCTCTGTGAAACTGCTTCTGAGCCTCTCTTGCATATCTTCCGAACCATAATTATGGACTTATTTGACCAGTTGGTCCCTCAACACAATTGATAACATTTCTTCAAAGAGAAGACAAGCTTTAGGCGAGCCGATTTGTCCTGCTGACACGCACGCAGTTGGATATCTCATCGACTTGAAGACGATGAGGTGTCTATTCTCTGCTGTCTGTGGATTTTAAGGACGCATATGTAAGGATGGCTCCCTTTGTTGGTCAGTCCCCATCCCTACACCTTCTGGTTTCCATGTCTACGTGTTCAGGTGTTTATAATTTAGTTCAATTACTGTGTGTATATAAGTCAGCGTTCATGTGTTGTTCATTGTCGGGTCATCGTCTGTGTTTCCCTGGTGTCTTATCTTATGGTTCCTGGTTTTCCTCTCATCATTAGGTTATGGTAAGTACTGTACTGCCTCGACAGTCCCTTTATTTTATATATTAAAGTGTTTATTTATTTTTACTCTTCGTGCCTCCGAGTCTTGCCTGCATTATTGGGTTCACCTCGACAAACACACGTTTATGACAGTATGACCCGACCAAAACGTGAACCCAGCAGGCAAAATACCGGATCCACTCGGTGGCTGAAAGAGATGGCTCCAGCTCATGAAGAAGCAGCCGTCATTCGAGTAAGTGGGTTCCGGACCGAACCCGCCTGGAGTCACCATTGTCCTGGGTTGGAGATCCTTCCATCTCCGCTCTTAGTGGAGGAGCAGGAGAGGAGGAGGCGCAGAGATGGCCACGTAGAACCGGCTTCTTCCTACACTCCCCCGCGAGTGTGTTCGCTATGGTCCGCCTCCGACGACTCAGAGCCAGAGGAGTTATGGGCCGGTCCAGTTCCTGGTCCACGTCGCCGCTGGAGAAATCACAGGACTAAGGGGATGGACATATCCGGGTTCCAAAACACCCCTCCTGCAGTCAACACCCCTCCTGCAGTCTCTCTTCACAAGCTGTCAGAAAA
>JBBPBX010037486.1:4245-30901 GCA_038048925.1 Garcialebias charrua | reverse complement strand
CTAGATAAATTAAGTAGAATTATTCATTTTGTGATGTAGTTTGTGTATTACAGTTAGTAAAATTAAGTAGAATTATTCATTTTGTGATGTAGCTTGAAGGTTAACATTGGTTGAACAAACAGTGAAATAAGGGGCAGATATAATAAGATTTCATCTTCTTTCTGCTCCTTTAATTTTATCCTACTTGTATTCTTGTATCTGATGAAACTGTCTTGTATTGTTGTTTAGAAATGAATGAATAAACATCAAATCAAATCAAATCAAATTCTGAAAATCAACCAGCCTGCCGTTACAGTGGGCCAAAGGCGGACGTGAGAAGCTGCAAGGTAAACTGACTGACCTCCTCGGACTTCAAGGACCAGATCGTTCTTTGCAGACCGTCAAAGGTAAAGTCGCTGATTGTTTACTCACGGATACGTCCAGCTGGAGACCGCACGGAGAACGTGTCATGTTCTGGTTATAAACATTCAAGATAGTTCACCCCCTCTTTTCCACCTTTCCTCCTCCTTATGCTAAAAAACTTCCCTTTAAACTTTATATCTGTTGTCAGCAACAAACTAAGTTAAGAGTACCTGCAGAAGAAGTAATGTCATCTTTTACTTGTCTGTTGTTCAAAATTTAAATCTGTCGATAGTTAAGGTATAAGAAATTGATCAAGAACCAATTCTCATGAAATGTTGTTGTAATTTAACGATTCTATCATTAAATGATTCATCTTCTGGTGAACCAACATAATAACGTTTCCTGTCAAGTTATATCTTGCCTACAAGTTCAAGTTTAAATCCTGAAAAAAGAGAACTCGTTTAATATTGATGATAAGTTGTGTCAGATAAAAATCTACTCAATTTCTCATCTGGAATATTGTACAGTCAGTAAAACTCACCAGTATACATACTCTACAATAACATTCACCCTTTATTATAATCAATCACTGAAGTACTTTGTAGAATATATTGATTAAGTTGTTGTTGGTCAGTAAACTGACCAGTGGGTGCCAAACTTTAATGAATGAAAAATAAATAAAACAAATGTAGTGGGGCTGAGATGGAAAAGGTTTCGCCTTTCTTCCTCCATCTCACCCTTTGTTATGGCTAAAAGGTTCTACCCCGAGGTTGACTCATGAACCCCTAGTCTGAATTATCACTGTGAAAACAAATCACTGTAATACAATTTGGTTATGTGCTGCTCAAAGGTGGGCACCAGACCGCTGGGGAGCGCTAAAGCGCTAATCCGCTGATAGCGGACCTAAACAATTTGTTAGCGCTATAGCGGATTGACTAACTTTTATAATTCATAAGCGGATTTGCGCTATTTTTATTTAAAATGCAGTACCGCTAATAACTAATTATCTATCAGTAAAAACGAAAAAACTTATTTACGGGCTCTTAAATCAACCGGACGACTGCTCACAGACCATATCCTGTCAGCGCCGGATGTGGTCCGTGAAAAAAAGCGGTCCCCGCCCTAAGGGGGGCTAGAGAGAGCGCTCTCTCTATAGCAGTTAGCAGCCAGTGTGTTACTCTGCAGCCTTATTGCTTGTTTTCGAAGAGTCAGACGAAGAGTTTTTAACATGGAGGGTGAACTTATGGATGTTTCTCAGCGGCCTACGCGACGCGTCAGCGCCTCATTTGCCCTGTTCAAAATGGCGACGGCCACAGAAGCAAAGGACTTTACAACAAAACACGGTAAAAACAATTATTTCTTTGCTGAGAAAAAATATATTTCTTAGCTGACTTTATAGCACAAGGTTTTTCTGAGCTTAACCGTTTCACGAAATGGTCAAATCTGCTGGATTAAAAAAGTAGTTCGCCATTTGCACGTTAGCGCGTTAGCATTAGCTTCCGCTAGCTTTGCTAATACATAAGCGCTTTTGAAATTGCGGACCTAAATAAATTAATAAGCGCTTTAGAAATAGCGGAACTAATTTTTGGATTAGCGCTGCCCAGCACTGGTGCTGCTGATCTTATGTTGCTGATCTATTTCATGTTGCTGTGTTCACTCGTCCTCATCTGCTCACACAGACTCATGTTTGTGCTGCTATTGTTTGGTGCATTGTTTCGTACTAGTGCTTAGTGTATTTTTAGTTTAGTGTTTCTTATTTCATGTCTCGGATCTTTTTTACTGTTTTTCTTTACAATTTGTATTTTTGTTGGATGTAACTGGGACCCTGTCCATAGTTTCGTTCCACCTTATGTAATAATAATAATAATGCATTTTATTTGGTAGCGCCTTTCAAAACACTCAAGGACACTTCACAGCATTAAAAACACAATAAAAACAGTATAAAATAACTATATACCGGTAAAAAGAAAAATTAAAATCAATTAAAAAAACACAAAAAAAGAAAATATATAAAATAACTACATAAAAAAGAAAAATTAAAGTGAGAAGGCTAACTTGAACAGATGAGTTTTGAGTTTTGATTTGAAGGTCAGAAGGCAGTCAATGTTACGGATGTCTGGGGGAAGAGCGTTCCAGAGTTGGGGAGCAGAGTGAGAAAAGGCTCTGTGTCCCATGGTGCGGAGGCGGACAAGAGGCACGTTGAGGTGGATGGAAGAGGAAGAACGAAGGGAGCGTGAATGGGTGGTAATGTGCAGGAGATCAGACAGGTAAGGATGTTTTCTTTGCCACATGTGATGTGAATGACACACATTGACCTTGAGAACTGAAAGAACAAATGATGCTTCATAGCATAGCCCCCCCTCACCTGCAGAAAAATATCTCTGGAGCCGCCACTGGATGAATTCAGTGGTTCACAAAAAAGTTTTTTTCTTCACGTACTTAACATTAATAAGTTGCCTCTATACCAGATGTTACAGCTGCTTGACAGATATTTACTCCTCTTGCTCTTGCTTTTACTAAAAGGAAATCTGAGTGCATTTTGAATTTTTCTACGTGAACAAAATTGTCCCGTCACAGCCACCGTAGTCATTTCTGACGTCACGCTCAAACACCTGTGTCCAATATGGCTGCTAAAGGAGGAAAACACAGCCACTCAGGCTCCGGACTCTCGAGTAGGAAAGGAGCCGGGGAGCAGGAGCAGGAGGAGCCGCCGCTGCAGGCCGTGCTGGTCGCTGACAGCTTCAACCGGAGGTTTTTCCCGGTGACGAAGGACCAGCCGCGGGTGAGCAGCGAGCTAAGCTAACATGCTAACAGTGATGCTCGTGAGGATGCACAGGCAGAGTTGCATCAGATCAGTGGGAACTCGTAGACGCACACATGTAGAAGTCATTTGTTTTAATTGTGTCTCTTGTTTAGTGTAAAGCTTGTTCCAGAGCAGTGTTTTCAGAGCTAACTCCTCTGTGACTTTGATGTCAGGCCTTGCTGCCGCTGGGAAATGCTGCCATGATCGATTACACTCTGGAGTTCCTCACTTCTACCGGGGTGCAAGAAACATTTGTCTTCTGCTGCTGGATGGCCAGTAAAATCAAGGCCCATCTGCTGTGAGCACTGTTTCCTCTCGCAGTGTTTCGTGTTCAAATGAAGAGGTTAACCTGACTGTGTTTATGTCTGGCAGGAAGTCGAAGTGGTGCCGAGCCAGCTCTCCAAACACAGTCCACATCATCACTTCAGATCTGTACCGCTCGCTCGGGGATGTGCTCAGGGATGTGGATGCAAAATCCCTCGTGCGATCTGACTTTGTGCTGGTTTATGGAGATGTTGTGTCAAATGTTGACATCAGTCAGGCACTGCAGGAGCACAGGTACACGAGGAGATCCTCTCATCAGCGGAGTCTTCTCATGTTGATGTTGTCTGGAGACTTTGCCGTGATGGATTCATTATTAAACTGTGTTTTGTGCATCTCAGGCAGCGGAGGAAGAAAGATAAGAACATATCGGTGATGACCATGATCTTGAAGGAGTCGTCACCGGGTCACAGGTCACGCTGTGAAGAAGATGATGTTGTTGTAGCTGTGGACAGTAGGAACCATCAGATGTTACACTTCCAGAAGGCTCAAGGGTTAAAGAAGCTCCAGTTCCCCATGGTGAGCATGCAGCTGTTTCCCTGGTAGTTCAGTGATGGACAGACTGATGAAAGCCTCCCCTGCTGGTGTTTTGCAGAACATTTTTCACAGTGGGACTGATGAGTTTGAAATCAGACACGACCTCCTAGACTGCCATATCAGTATTTGCTCACCGCAGGTCAGTCTCGCTGCAGATAAAGAAACTATGAAAGTTTTTTTTTTTTTGGCAGCTTTTATTTTTGTTGTTGTTGTTTTTCAGGTTGCTGAGCTCTTTACAGATAATTTTGACTACCAAACCAGGGATGACTTTGTTCGAGGGTTATTGGTCAATGAAGAGGTACTGCACAGCCACATTAATTTATTTGAACCAAACTGTGTAAACCATACAGTAGATGTCATTGAAATGAGCTTCTATGACTCGTTGTCTCTGTTAAGATCCTCGGCAACCAGATCCACATCCATGTCACTAAAGATGGCTACGGTGTCCGTGTGTCCAACCTGCTGATGTACGACTCTGTGTCGTCTGACTTTGTGCGCCGTTGGTTCTATCCGCTCACGCCCGAGTCCAACTTCACGGACCAGGAGGGGCGTAGCTGCACTTACTCTCGTCACAACGTGTACCGGGGCTCCGGAGTCAGCCTGGGACACGGCAGCCAGATGGAGGAGAACGTTCTCATCGGCTGCGACACCAGCATCGGTGCCAACTGCTGCATTTCTAACAGTGTCATCGGGGACGACTGCACCATCGGTGAGCTCGCAGGCCTCCTGCAGCATCCTGCACACTTTAAATCACGTGTCTGAACACTCACAGGTTACTGAAATGTCCCAAATATTTCCTGCAACAGGTGACAACGTAATCCTGGACCATGCCTACATCTGGAATGATGTTCACATCGCCAGTAACGTGGTGATCCGTCAGTCTGTGGTCTGTGACAGGGCTGAGGTCAAACAGGGTGTGACCCTGAACAAACAGTGTGTTCTGGCATTTAATGTAAGCAACACTTCGCTTCATATCATATTTTGTGTTTCCAGAATAACACATCGCCCGTTTGTCTCTAAAGATTGTTCAGGAAAGGTTTTTGTGAGGAGGAAACATGGCGTCAGTGGTGTTTTTCTATTTTTTACTCCTGTTTTATGATATTCTAAATCAATTTCAGGCTCGCTGAAGGATCGGCAGCTGTTTAGAAAAAACACAGACTCACTCTCTATTAAAATGATGTGTCATTTATTAAAAAGTCTGTGACAGATGAAGGAAAAAGCAAAACAGACATAAAGTTGTACAATCACCTCAGATGTACAAAAAACATACAAAGTATTGAACTCAACAAACTGTTATTTGCTAGGATAAATTGTGTCATATCTTCCCGCCACAAAAAACAGCACACACAATCTCAAGGCATTGATGTTACAAGAATTCTCACCATGACACAGAGCCGGGAAGCCGCACGACTCAGATGGAAATCACACATCGACGACGGACTGGACACCTGGATCAGAGGCTCTCAGTAGACTTCAAAAATGTTCATCTGAGGGCTCCCCATTTTATACCTTGTAGTGTGTGCGTGCATGTGTGGGTGTGTGCGTGCGTGTGATGTCTTCACTCAAACATGTTTTTCAGAGCAAAGTGGTGCTAGGCACGGAAAACCAAGTTGCAGAAAACAGAGTTCAGATACAGTTTAAGGGTCAGCTTGACACTAAACTAGCCAGGCATATATGCAACTCACAAGTGTTGCAGAAAGTATTAACTGTTAGCATAGAAAATTGATAAACATTAGTCAGAAAAACATTAATACTAAAAAACTCTTGTTTAACTCCCCAGCCTCAGTCATGGTAATCAGGTTTGTTTGTGCAAACTGTTGTCAGGTGGTGATCGGACCAGACATGTCTCTACCAGAAGGAACCGTTGTGTCTATGCACCATCCAGATGAGCAAGAGGAAGAAGACGCCGATGAGTTCCTCAGTGATGATGCTGAGATCGGTCAGAGTAAGGAGAAAACCAAACAGAAAGGTGTGGAGTGGCTCTGGCTTGAGTAATGCAGGTTTTTAAAGTGCATGCTGTGTGTAGCGTCACAAAACTTCTTCTGTTGGACAGTCTTCAAGCCTGCAGAGGTTGGAGCTGAAGGGAAAGGTTACATCTGGAAGGCCAGCAGTCTGGATGAGACGGAGGAGGAGGAGCTGTCTCAGTGTCTCTGGGGTAGGACAGGAGCTCTGAGTAAGTTTCACGCTGAGACCCAGGTTCAGTTCTGACTGTCCTCTGTCCTGCTGCTGCACAGGCTTGGTGTTGAACCCAGATCCTGAAAGTGACAGCGAGGACAGTGAGCCCGATGGTCCTGATGATCCAGTGACCCCGTCCCCTGAGATGGATGATGTCAAAGGTGAGGACTCATCCGCACGTGGAAGAGTTTGACTGCCCCCTGCTGACCAAAGGGACAACACTCAGAATGTGTTCAGTCAGAGGAGCGATCCGACAACATGCTGTTGTGTAGTCTTCCAGATGGAGGTTCTGGGGACTCTGCAGAGAGGTTTGGAGGAGAACATCAGCTGTGACAACCTGGTGCTTGAGATCAATTCTCTAAAGTGAGTCCATGTTCCCAGCTTTGCAGTTATGCAGCTTGTTTTTTGGCGTGGATTATAATTTATATGGACACTTTGACCCTCTGCAGGTATGCCTACAACATCAGTCTGAAGGAGGTGATGCAGATTTTAACTCGCGTGCTGCTGGAGTTCCCCTCCCAGCAGCAGGGCTCAACTCTCAGCGCGTCACAATATGTTGCTCTGCTCCTGCCGGTGAATAATCCAGCTGATCTTCATCATGTTCACACAGCTCTCTCTATTGTAGACGATGAAGAAGTACCTCTGTTGTTCTGCTCTTAGTTACTGAAGAGATGGGCTCCGGTTTTTAAGAACTACGTGAAGAGAGCTCAGGACCACCTGGACTGTCTGTCTGCCTTTGAGGAACATTTCCTGGAGCAGGAGAGCCACTGGGCCGCCATGGTGAAGGTCAGGAAGGATGAGCACAACTACCTCTTGTTAAACTCTCAGCAGTGGGTTGTAAAACAAGCGGAGGAGTTTATTGTAATGTGAATATGTTGTGTGGTTTGTATTCCAGGTCTTGATGGACATGTACCAGTTGGAGATCCTGGAGGAGGAGATGATCCTGCGCTGGTTCTCTCAGGGTGCCACAACAGATAAAAGCAGGCAGCTTCGTAAGAACCAGGGGGTAGGTGCTGTGAGAAACGAGGCGCTGCTGGATGATGGGCTCAACCACTGATGATAACGTGATCATGTTTCATGAATCACTGGACAGATTTTAGTAAAACTTACAGAACTTTTAGATGTTGGTAAACACAAAACTGACAATAACTCCATTAATTTTACAGATATTGTTCTTAAATCTTAAACTACCGTATCGTAGTTTCAATTTGAGAAGTTCTTCGATTTTCCAGTCCACAACTTCTGATCCGCTCAAGATAATTAAATAAAACTTCATCATCACTAGATGGAGTGTCGAGTGCACTTCATCACCCCATTGCCAAAATCAAGGTCACAGATCAAGGTCTGAGTTAAAACAAGGTTGTTGCTTGTCTGAGTCACTGCTATAGGTTGTTGAATAATAGTTTGTTGACGGGTGTATAATGTGCCATGTGCAGTGCTCTTTTATTTAAATTTTCTGTAACTGCCTGGAGCATCTGGTGTTTATCTAGATTTGATTCTGTTCAGTTGTTTCTTCAGTTTTAAAAAAAACCAAGTAGAGCTGCCATATTGTTGCATTTTGCTCAGATAAACAAACAGAAGCATAAATTAATTTCTTTTTTATACTTCTTGATTTGATATACAGTAGTCCCTCATTTTTTGCGGAGGATCCATATCTTCAAGATCTGCGATAAGTCAAAAACTGCCAATTAGGAATTGTAGTACAAGTAGTAAGTAGTAGTTTATTATATAAAGGTGTTTAAAACCCTTCCCACACTCTTGCAATATTCTAAACAATGTTTCTAAACTCTAAATGCTCTGAAAGAGCACAGGATGTCATGATTTCAGCTCCCTGCCTCTGCTGCTCTTTGACACCTGCAAGCGCTCTTGGCTGTGATCATCTCCACCAGAGGAATTTGAAGCAGAACAACTCAGAATCAAAGGGATGAAGATGTTCACATCCTTGATAGAGAGGAACGATGGTTTGAGAGAGGAGCAAAGGAGGCCATCTTTGTGAAAAGAAACCGTCCATCATTAAACAGAGGTGGAGGCCTCCGGGTTCAACTGTCCCCCTCTTACAATGCTGTTATTGCTAGCCATTCCCACATGTGGTGTCTCTGAGCAAGACACCCAATCCCTAATTGCTCCCCGGGCGCCTACATAGCTGCCCACTGCTCCACCTGTGTATCTCACATGTGATGGGTTAAATGTAGAGAACTATTGTCACATGTTATGGAAACGCACAATGATGAAGATCTCTGTGGACTTCTTCCTTCATGTTTGTACTGTGTGATTGTAGAGGTGCTGGCTCTGATCCAGAGTTCAGACCAGCTCTATAATTTGTGCCAGTTCTTAATTTTTATAGTTTTCAATGTTTTAATTTGTTGTCTTGACAGTGGGGTGGTTACTAAGTTTAGTATTTGCTGCTGTTTATCTTGGCCAGGTCTCCCTTGAAGAGGTTTTTAATCTCTGTGGGACTTTTTATATTGGTGTGAAGAGGATGGCTGTGAGGTGAGAAGGGAGGCCATCTATAAAGGGGAAATAAAAAATATATCTCTGTGGGACTTTTCTGGTTAAATAGGGTTAAACAAAATAAATTAAACGCCTAAGCTGCTAGATGAGTTTATTTCTCCTCCTGAACATATGACTTCTGATGTTCATCTACACCTTTCCTGATCTTCCTTCATCACTAAAATGTTCAGTCGTGCAGAATCTGACAGTGTTGTGTTTCTGTTTATCCCACAACAGCTTCAGAAGTTCATCAAGTGGTTGGAGGAGGCGGAGGAGTCTTCAGACGATGGAGAATGACAGGAGTGTCTTCAGGATGGACAGACTCAAATCTGTGAACAGTTCAACATCAACTCCTGTGTGAATAAAGAGACTTGAGTTGACAGCATCAGGATCCGGTCCGTTTGGGTGAAGCAAACTTCTGTTTTCATCACAGTGCCAGGTGACGTTCATCACCTGAGCTGTGTTCAAATAAAGACTGTTCCTCTTTTTGACTCAAACGGTGCATTTTTCTCCTGCACATCTGTTATTACGAGACATGTTCGTTAAAAACCAGCACCCTCTGTCCAACAAACTGAAAATAAAACGCAGTAAAGAGATTTATTCACCGAATTACCAGACATTTATCGTCAACATTTCAGAGAAATACAATAAAGTTGACAGTTAAAATATTTTTAGTTTTTAACTTATTGAACGGTGTTCCTCTGATTCAGTGGAAATAAAGTTGGACTTCTGCATCAAAGTGATTATAAAGTTAGAGTTTTATACATTCTTTAAACCTCTTCACATTCAACCAGTTTAACGTTTGCTCTTGTCTCTAACTGCTTGTGTTCGATCTTAATGCCTTTCGTTGTCGAGTCCCGGAGCTCAGAGGGACAGAACACATCAAAACGTTGTAGAAACCAGTGTTTCCAGTTTGGATGTTTTCTGGTGTGTTTAAAGGCTCTGATTTTGATATTTAGTGTTTAAAGAACGGTGTGTGTAAAAACATCTGCCGTTTCACGTTTTGTAATTTATACAACACGTATTTCATGAAAATCATCACATTCTCACGACTGACTGTATGAAAGATCCAGCTCATTTGATGGAAGCTTGAGGCAGAGACGCCGCTGAGCTTCTCGTCTACTTCCACCTCCGCTCCCGCCTTGCGGTGAAGTCGTAGACGAGTCCGGCGAGAAGAGCAGCTCCGGTGGTCCCCGTCACGGCCGTCAGCGTCTTCCACATGCTGGCTGCAGCTTCGTGTCTGTCCATGAAGCTCTTGTGGTCGCTGGGCACCAGGATGTACTTGCGGCCGTCCTGTGGGGCCTGCAGTCTCACCACCTGGCCCCCCTCCAGCACCACCTCCCCGAACCCCGTCAGGCTGCTCCCCACGCGCAGCATCTCCTCGCTCTCCACCAAAGCCGCAGGTTTCTCACCACTCAAACCCTGCAACACGACGTCCACCGGTCCCTCCTCGGCACGCCTCACTTTGGAATGAACCGTCTCCAGGAAGCTCCCCGAGGCCTCCAGGGGGGTTTGGACCCTCACAGAAACACCAGGCACGTAAGAGCCGGGGCTGACCAGGCTGAAGGGCACAGCGTTGCTGGTCTCCTTCTTGTTGACTGTTCGAGAGGACCTGAAACAAGAACAGTGTTAACAGACCGGCACATTTATAATGAATCTGAATGTGCTCCTGAGTTGGATCTACCAAGTCCTGGTGATGTAGTTCAAGTACTTCCACTGCTCCTCTGTGACGACCTTCTGAATCACACCTGAGCAGCGAGGAACAAACTGACTGGCCAGAGGTTGATCATCAGCCTGCACCACACCTGAAACACAGGGCTCCCAGTAAGCTTCATGGTCAGAGTTCATACTGTCTTTAAACATGCTGGTACCTTCAACAGCAACATACTGGAGCCGCTTGTAGGGAGTGGAGGCCAGAACTTGAACAAAATGCTGGTCTGGTCTGAAAACAGGTATTTCCTGAAATGGAAAGGCACAGTTTAGATCTTCATTTAACCACAGCTTTGTGGTCAAAATTCACCATGATGGTCAAAACCTGCCTTCAGCCTCTTTACTTCCTTCTTCTTTTCCTGGTACAGATGATAAAACAGACCAGAGAAGGCAAAGCTGGACCCGACACCGATCAGAACCAGAGGGTTTACAGGAGAGTCGCCCATTTCTGGAACCGCAAAGTGAAACAGATTGTTTACTGTAAGCACGAGGGAGCCTCATATTAGCAGATTTTATAGAAATGCATGCGTTTGTAGTTCATAATTAAAATTACATTATGAATAAAATGTTAAACGTTAATTACCTGAAAAACTACCGAATAAATTTGTCACAAATACAGTAGCCGGTTTATAAAACGAAACTTTACTTGTTTCCACTTCCTTGTTTTCGCATGACGTCACTTTTAAAAGTTGCGTTTTCGCTTTTGTCCGCTAGATGGCAGCAGTAAAACGTCATGTTTTTAGTTAACGGCGTTTTATTTTTAGTTTAATTTATTATAAACATTAAATTTACTTTATTTTATGAGTTTTTTTTAAATAAACAAATGAAAACCACTTTTGTAAAGAAAAAGTTTTTGCTGCTCACATATCTGAAACGAGCTCCAAATAAAACTGAAATAGGAACATTCCTGTACACTTTCCCACAATGATTGAGTCACAAATTATAAAATATAAAGTCTGTTCACATTAAAATGCATCTGTCAGTCAGTCTGTACAGTACCTGTAATTATGCAACGTGTCTGAAGAAAAGTAGCAAACTTTAACTGTTGCTCTTCTGTCCTGATTTGTGAACAGATTAACAGATTGTTAGGCTGATTGGTGACTAAATTGACCCTAGGTGTGAGTGAGACAGGTCCCTCTTGTAAATGAGTCCCCGTGACTCAACGAGGCTAGCCTGTATAAATAAAGGTTGAATGAATGAATTAATTAATTAATGAGTAGGCTATTTCTTGATTTTTGTCTTTTAATTGGAGAAGAAATATCTACTTTATTGTTTTTCTGGCTGCCATGACTTTTTACAGAACTACTGAATTGTTTAAAGATTATTCACGGGTTCAGCATTTTAAAAGGAAAATAGAATGAAACTGTTTTTTCAATGTAAAATTTCAAGGCAATAGTTCTTTTTGTATTTATTTATTTTTAATCCCTACATGCTATTTTTGGTCAAATAAACATCCAAAGAGCAGTTTTTATGTTCATTTGAGGCTGAATGTTCAAAAGTCCCACAAACGAGTCTTTAAAAACTTCATGCTGCTCCTGGTTGTAATCAGGAGTTAAAGATCTTTCCTTTGTAGCAGCTTCTGAGTGACTTTAGAGGCTGATTATATTTAGATACTTCTGCACTTTGACTCACCAAGACCGTCTTAACTTAACCTCTGCTCTGAACACAATCAACCTTCATTTATTAATAATAATAATAACTTGATAGGTTCAGCTTACCGGTAGATTTTTCAGTAAGTTCTATAATAACAGTCATTTTCTGCAGTTTGTTATGAATAAAAATAACCTCATTTGGACTGAAGTGAACAATATTATTTTTTCCATCATGCAGCCTATTTCTACAGTTAGTCTTATTGAGCCTCAATGACTTTTTAACAAGAGGGACCTGTTTTAAACAAAGAACACAACAATAACAATCATATAAAAACATAAAATGAAAAGTACTTGTAAATAAAATAAATGTTATAAAAACACAAACAAAACAAAAAACAGCTAGATTATAAGGCGGTGTAGAAAACTACAAACAGGAACATATCTGCATTGGTTTTTGATAGATAGATAGATATAGATTTATTTGTCCCCGTAGGGAAATTAATTTGCAACATTTGTCAGCAGGCATTGACATAAAGGACATACTTATACATACATACATGACATCATCATCCATCATTACAGCAAAGATGTTTCAGCTCAGTAATTCATGATACCTTAGTATTATTTAATGATTTAATTGCTTGTGGTATGAAAGAAAATTTTGTTCTGTTTCTTGAGAATAAAGGAAGGCCGTACCTTCGCCCTGAAGGAAGCAACTCAAATGAAGATCTTAGGGGATGTGTGTCGTCTGCTATAATCTTGTTTGCCTTCCTCATAACTCTGTCCATGTATATCTTTTCCATACTTGGCAGAGTGGTCCCTAACAGTTTGCTGGCTGTAGTTACTATACTTCTCAAGGATTTCTTCTGAGCCTCTGTAGCATTGCCAAACCAACAGATGTTACAAAACGTTAAAATACCTTCAATAAAAGCAGAATAAAACATTAAAAGCATTGAGTTATTGACTCTAAAAGTACCCAGTTTCTTTAAAAAATACATCCTCTGCTGAGCCTTAGTGCAAATAAGGTCAGCCCATGAGTCCCACTTTAAGTGACAGTCCAGAACCACGCCCAGGTACTTGTAGCACGAGACAGTTTCAATCTTCTCTCCATTGATGGTTGTTGGAGAGAATGACTGAAGCTTCCTGAAGTCAATAGTCATTTCTTTTGTTTTGTTTGTGTTCAGAACCAGTTTTGATTGTTTGCACCAATTAATGAAGAAGTCCAGAACTGGTCCGTGCTCTTCTTCCTTGTCGTTTAAAAGGCTTACCAGGGCAGTGTCATCAGCATATTTAATTAAATGTCTATTTGGGAAAGTACTTCTGCAGGAGTTTGTGTACAGAATAAATAACAGTGAGGATAAAACACACCCTTGGGGAGAGCCAGTGCTGGTGGTTGTTTTGTCAGAGAGTGTTGAACCCACTCTGACCTGCTGGACCCTACCTGTTAAAAAGTCTGTAATCCATAAAACCAAGCTCTGTGAGATTAAAAACTCTTTTGTTAAGATTTCTGTTCCAGGAACTTAAACGAACGTCATTTAAACGAACGTGACGTAAACGAGCGTGACGTAACGAATGTGACGTAAACGAACGTGAAGTAACCGAATGTGAAGTAACCGAACGTGAAGTAACAAACATGATGTAACGAACGTGACGTAACGAACGTGACGTAACGAACGTGACGTAACGAACGTGACTTAACGAACGTGAAGTAACAAACGTGAAGTAACAAACGTGAAGTAACGAACGTGAAGTAACAAACGTGAAGTAACAAACGTGAAGTAACAAACGTGAAGTAACAAACGTGAAGTAACGAACGTGACCTAACGAACGTGACCTAACGATCGTAACCTAACGAACGTGACCTAACGAACGTGACCTAACGAACGTGACCTAACGAACGTGACCTAACGAACGTGACCTAACGAACGTGACCTAACGAACGTGACTTAACGAACGTGTCTTAACAAATGTGATGTAACAAATGTGACGTAACGAACATGACCTAACGAAAGTGACTTAACGAACGTGACATAAAGAACTTGACAATGAATGTGACGTAACGAACGTGACGTAACGAACGTGACTTAACGAACGTGAAGTAACAAACGTGAAGTAACAAACGTGAAGTAACGAACGTGACATGACAAACATGACATGACAAACGTGACTTAACGAATGTGACATAACGAACGTGACATAACGAACGTGACATAACGAACGTGACTTAACGAACGTGACTTAACAAACGTGACGTAACAAACGTGATGTAAGGAACTTGATGTAAGGAACGTGACTAACGAAAGGGACGTAACGAACCTGACTTATGAACGTGACTTATGAACGTGACTTAACGAACGTGACATAACAAACTTGACTTAACAAATGTGATTTAACGAACGTGACATAACAAACGTGACGTAATGAACGTGACTTAACGAACATGACGTAACAAACGTGACGTAACAAATGTGACGTAATGAACGTGACTTAACAAATGTGACTTAACAAACGTGACTTAACGAACGTGACGTAACGAACGTGACGTAACGAACGTGACGTAACGAACGTGACGTAACGAACATGACGTCACGAACGTGACGTAACGAACGTGACGTAACGAACGTGACGTAACGAACGTGACGTAACGAACGTGACGTAACGAACGTGACGTAACGAACGTGACGTAACGAACGTGACGTAACGAACGTGACGTAACGAACGTGACTAACGAACGTGACTTAACAAACGTGACTTAACAAACGTGACTTAACAAACGTGACTTAACAAACGTGACTTAACAAACGTGACTTAACAAACGTGACTTAACAAACGTGACTTAACAAACGTGACTTAACAAACGTGACTTAACAAACGTGACGTGACAAACGTGACTTAACAAACGTGACGTGACAAACGCGACGTAACAAACATGACAAACATGAGAGAAATGCAATTTCAATCCTGTGTATGTCCTATACATATTGCAGTTTTGACAATAAAGTTGACTTTGACTTTTGACTTTGATGACGTCCTGCTAAAACACAAGAATTACAAACTGAGGTCTAGAATTCCTAACATTCCTGTCTATCCTGTACAGCAGTGGCGTAGTGGTAATGGCAGTCGTCCCCCGATCGGAAGGTTGGAGGTTCGAATCCCGGTTCCCCACACCATGTGTTCGTTGTGTCCCTGGGCAAGACACTTAACCCAGAGTTGCTCCCGGTAGGACTGGATGGCGCCTTGCATGGCAGTCTGCCGCTACCGGTGTATGAATGTGTGTATGAATGGGTGGATGGTTGGTATTGTAAAGCGCTTTGGGGCCCCTCATAGGGGGCTGGAAGGCGTTATATAAATAAGCTCCATTTACCATTTACCATATCTTCCCTTGAGGAATGACAGAGTTGGAGCTGAGAAGGTCAGACATGACGTGTCATCTAGTGTTTAGTGAACAACTTTCAACTACTACCACACCAAATTTTAGGTCAGTACCCGTGAAACTGACTGAGTTAAAACCATTTGTTTTTTATTTGTATTGAGCATGCATCAGGGCATTTGTTGTGTTTTTAAGGACATTCTACTCATTACTTTTTGTAAGTTTCATTAAAATGTTTTCAGAGATATTTTGCTAACAGACAAACACATGAATGCAGATGGATGGCCATGAGCTCCAACTACTGATCTTGGCTGTTTCTGACGGGCTTCAGTAGCAGAGGACTGAAACAAAATGATCAGTTTTAACAAAATAAGAGCTCTTTGAAAGCTTCTCATCATGTCTGAGCTCCTGGTGCTCGCTGCCTGTTTGGGTTCGTTATCGAGCTCCTGGGATTTGTCCAGAACAGAACCGGGTCAGCACCTCCTTCATCTATACTGCAGCTAATCCTCCAAATGTGTTTCAGGCAGGCAGGCCTGTGGTAACCATAGCAACGCTATCATAAATCAGAAAGTGTCACCGACTAGGTAAACATTAAGAACACTCCTGTGGACAGTCACACACGACCCACAGAACTTTTTATGGACCTGCTCGTTTTCAGTCGGATCATGAGATCGATCAGAACAATGACAACTTTAAAAACCAACGTGGAACAACGAGTAAAAAGTAAACAAAAACAGAAATAAAGGATTGTTAAATGTGTGAGACGCTTCCCTTCTCCCTTTAAAAACAGCCTGAAAACATCAAGACCAGCTGCTGGAGGTCCTGGACAACCTGAAGACACCAGCTGCTGGAGGTCCAGGACGACCTGAAGACACCAGCTGCTGGAGGTCCAGGACGACCTGAAGACACCAGCTGCTGGAGGTCCAGGACAACCTGAAGACACCAGCTGCTGGAGGTCCTGGACAACCTGAAGACACCAGCTGCTGGAGGTCCTGGACAACCTGAAGACACCAGCTGCTGGAGGTCCTGGACAACCTGAAGACACCAGCTGCTGGAGGTCCAGGACGACCTGAAGACACCAGCTGCTGGAGGTCCTGGACGACCTGAAGACACCAGCTGCTGGAGGTCCAGGACGACCTGAAGACACCAGCTGCTGGAGGTCCAGGACGACCTGAAGACACCAGCTGCTGGAGGTCCAGGACGACCTGAAGACACCAGCTGCTGGAGGTCCAGGACGACCTGAAGACACCAGCTGCTGGAGGTCCAGGACGACCTGAAGACACCAGCTGCTGGAGGTCCAGGACGACCTGAAGACACCAGCTGCTGGAGGTCCTGGACGACCTGAAGACACCAGCTGCTGGAGGTCCAGGACGACCTGAAGACACCAGCTGCTGGAGGTCCAGGACGACCTGAAGACACCAGCTGCTGGAGGTCCAGGACGACCTGAAGACACCAGCTGCTGGAGGTCCAGGACGACCTGAAGACACCAGCTGCTGGAGGTCCTGGACGACCTGAAGACACCAGCTGCTGGAGGTCCTGGACGACCTGAAGACACCAGCTGCTGGAGGTCCAGGACGACCTGAAGACACCAGCTGCTGGAGGTCCAGGACGACCTGAAGACACCAGCTGCTGGAGGTCCTGGACGACCTGAAGACACCAGCTGCTGGAGGTCCTGGACGACCTGAAGACACCAGCTGCTGGAGGTCCAGGACGACCTGAAGACACCAGCTGCTGGAGGTCCTGGACGACCTGAAGACACCAGCTGCTGGAGGTCCAGGACGACCTGAAGACACCAGCTGCTGGAGGTCCAGGACGACCTGAAGACACCAGCTGCTGGAGGTCCAGGACGACCTGAAGACACCAGCTGCTGGAGGTCCTGGACGACCTGAAGACACCAGCTGCTGGAGGTCCAGGACGACCTGAAGACACCAGCTGCTGGAGGTCCAGGACGACCTGAAGACACCAGCTGCTGGAGGTCCAGGACGACCTGAAGACACCAGCTGCTGGAGGTCCAGGACGACCTGAAGACACCAGCTGCTGGAGGTCCTGGACGACCTGAAGACACCAGCTGCTGGAGGTCCAGGACGACCTGAAGACACCAGCTGCTGGAGGTCCTGGACGACCTGAAGACACCAGCTGCTGGAGGTCCTGGACGACCTGAAGACACCAGCTGCTGGAGGTCCAGGACGACCTGAAGACACCAGCTGCTGGAGGTCCTGGACGACCTGAAGACACCAGCTGCTGGAGGTCCTGGACGACCTGAAGACACCAGCTGCTGGAGGTCCTGGACGACCTGAAGACACCAGCTGCTGGAGGTCCTGGACGACCTGAAGACACCAGCTGCTGGAGGTCCTGGACGACCTGAAGACACCAGCTGCTGGAGGTCCAGGACGACCTGAAGACACCAGCTGCTGGAGGTCCAGGACGACCTGAAGACACCAGCTGCTGGAGGTCCAGGACGACCTGAAGACACCAGCTGCTGGAGGTCCTGGACGACCTGAAGACACCAGCTGCTGGAGGTCCAGGACGACCTGAAGACACCAGCTGCTGGAGGTCCAGGACGACCTGAAGACACCAGCTGCTGGAGGTCCAGGACGACCTGAAGACACCAGCTGCTGGAGGTCCTGGACGACCTGAAGACACCAGCTGCTGGAGGTCCAGGACGACCTGAAGACACCAGCTGCTGGAGGTCCTGGACGACCTGAAGACACCAGCTGCTGGAGGTCCAGGACGACCTGAAGACACCAGCTGCTGGAGGTCCAGGACGACCTGAAGACACCAGCTGCTGGAGGTCCTGGACGACCTGAAGACACCAGCTGCTGGAGGTCCAGGACGACCTGAAGACACCAGCTGCTGGAGGTCCTGGACGACCTGAAGACACCAGCTGCTGGAGGTCCAGGACGACCTGAAGACACCAGCTGCTGGAGGTCCAGGACGACCTGAAGACACCAGCTGCTGGAGGTCCAGGACGACCTGAAGACACCAGCTGCTGGAGGTCCAGGACGACCTGAAGACACCAGCTGCTGGAGGTCCTGGACGACCTGAAGACACCAGCTGCTGGAGGTCCAGGACGACCTGAAGACACCAGCTGCTGGAGGTCCTGGACGACCTGAAGACACCAGCTGCTGGAGGTCCAGGACGACCTGAAGACACCAGCTGCTGGAGGTCCTGGACGACCTGAAGACACCAGCTGCTGGAGGTCCTGGACGACCTGAAGACACCAGCTGCTGGAGGTCCAGGACGACCTGAAGACACCAGCTGCTGGAGGTCCAGGACGACCTGAAGACACCAGCTGCTGGAGGTCCAGGACGACCTGAAGACACCAGCTGCTGGAGGTCCAGGACGACCTGAAGACACCAGCTGCTGGAGGTCCTGGACGACCTGAAGACACCAGCTGCTGGAGGTCCAGGACGACCTGAAGACACCAGCTGCTGGAGGTCCAGGACGACCTGAAGACACCAGCTGCTGGAGGTCCAGGACGACCTGAAGACACCAGCTGCTGGAGGTCCAGGACGACCTGAAGACACCAGCTGCTGGAGGTCCAGGACGACCTGAAGACACCAGCTGCTGGAGGTCCAGGACAACCTGAAGACACCAGCTGCTGGAGGTCCAGGACGACCTGAAGACACCAGCTGCTGGAGGTCCAGGACGACCTGAAGACACCAGCTGCTGGAGGTCCTGGACAACCTGAAGACACCAGCTGCTGGAGGTCCAGGACGACCTGAAGACACCAGCTGCTGGAGGTCCAGGACGACCTGAAGACACCAGCTGCTGGAGGTCCTGGACGACCTGAAGACACCAGCTGCTGGAGGTCCAGGACGACCTGAAGACACCAGCTGCTGGAGGTCCTGGACGACCTGAAGACACCAGCTGCTGGAGGTCCAGGACAACCTGAAGACACCAGCTGCTGGAGGTCCTGGACGACCTGAAGACACCAGCTGCTGGAGGTCCAGGACGACCTGAAGACACCAGCTGCTGGAGGTCCAGGACGACCTGAAGACACCAGCTGCTGGAGGTCCAGGACGACCTGAAGACACCAGCTGCTGGAGGTCCTGGACGACCTGAAGACACCAGCTGCTGGAGGTCCTGGACGACCTGAAGACACCAGCTGCTGGAGGTCCAGGACGACCTGAAGACACCAGCTGCTGGAGGTCCAGGACGACCTGAAGACACCAGCTGCTGGAGGTCCAGGACGACCTGAAGACACCAGCTGCTGGAGGTCCAGGACGACCTGAAGACACCAGCTGCTGGAGGTCCTGGACGACCTGAAGACACCAGCTGCTGGAGGTCCAGGACGACCTGAAGACACCAGCTGCTGGAGGTCCAGGACGACCTGAAGACACCAGCTGCTGGAGGTCCAGGACGACCTGAAGACACCAGCTGCTGGAGGTCCAGGACGACCTGAAGACACCAGCTGCTGGAGGTCCAGGACGACCTGAAGACACCAGCTGCTGGAGGTCCAGGACGACCTGAAGACACCAGCTGCTGGAGGTCCTGGACGACCTGAAGACACCAGCTGCTGGAGGTCCTGGACGACCTGAAGACACCAGCTGCTGGAGGTCCAGGACGACCTGAAGACACCAGCTGCTGGAGGTCCAGGACGACCTGAAGACACCAGCTGCTGGAGGTCCAGGACGACCTGAAGACACCAGCTGCTGGAGGTCCTGGACGACCTGAAGACACCAGCTGCTGGAGGTCCTGGACGACCTGAAGACACCAGCTGCTGGAGGTCCAGGACGACCTGAAGACACCAGCTGCTGGAGGTCCAGGACGACCTGAAGACACCAGCTGCTGGAGGTCCTGGACGACCTGAAGACACCAGCTGCTGGAGGTCCAGGACGACCTGAAGACACCAGCTGCTGGAGGTCCTGGACGACCTGAAGACACCAGCTGCTGGAGGTCCAGGACGACCTGAAGACACCAGCTGCTGGAGGTCCAGGACGACCTGAAGACACCAGCTGCTGGAGGTCCAGGACGACCTGAAGACACCAGCTGCTGGAGGTCCAGGACGACCTGAAGACACCAGCTGCTGGAGGTCCAGGACAACCTGAAGACACCAGCTGCTGGAGGTCCTGGACGACCTGAAGACACCAGCTGCTGGAGGTCCAGGACAACCTGAAGACACCAGCTGCTGGAGGTCCTGGACGACCTGAAGACACCAGCTGCTGGAGGTCCAGGACAACCTGAAGACACCAGCTGCTGGAGGTCCTGGACAACCTGAAGACACCAGCTGCTGGAGGTCCAGGACAACCTGAAGACACCAGCTGCTGGAGGTCCAGGACGACCTGAAGACACCAGCTGCTGGAGGTCCTGGACAACCTGAAGACACCAGCTGCTGGAGGTCCAGGACGACCTGAAGACACCAGCTGCTGGAGGTCCTGGACGACCTGAAGACACCAGCTGCTGGAGGTCCAGGACGACCTGAAGACACCAGCTGCTGGAGGTCCAGGACGACCTGAAGACACCAGCTGCTGGAGGTCCAGGATGACCTGAAGACACCAGCTGCTGGAGGTCCTGGACAACCTGAAGACACCAGCTGCTGGAGGTCCAGGATGACCTGAAGACACCAGCTGCTGGAGGTCCAGGATGACCTGAAGACACCAGCTGCTGGAGGTCCAGGATGACCTGAAGACACCAGCTGCTGGAGGTCCAGGACAACCTGAAGACACCAGCTGCTGGAGGTCCAGGACGACCTGAAGACACCAGCTGCTGGAGGTCCAGGACGACCTGAAGACACCAGCTGCTGGAGGTCCAGGACGACCTGAAGACACCAGCTGCTGGAGGTCCAGGACGACCTGAAGACACCAGCTGCTGGAGGTCCAGGACGACCTGAAGACACCAGCTGCTGGAGGTCCAGGACGACCTGAAGACACCAGCTGCTGGAGGTCCAGGACGACCTGAAGACACCAGCTGCTGGAGGTCCAGGACGACCTGAAGACACCAGCTGCTGGAGGTCCAGGACGACCTGAAGACACCAGCTGCTGGAGGTCCAGGACGACCTGAAGACACCAGCTGCTGGAGGTCCTGGACGACCTGAAGACACCAGCTGCTGGAGGTCCAGGACGACCTGAAGACACCAGCTGCTGGAGGTCCAGGACGACCTGAAGACACCAGCTGCTGGAGGTCCTGGACGACCTGAAGACACCAGCTGCTGGAGGTCCAGGACGACCTGAAGACACCAGCTGCTGGAGGTCCTGGACGACCTGAAGACACCAGCTGCTGGAGGTCCTGGACGACCTGAAGACACCAGCTGCTGGAGGTCCTGGACGACCTGAAGACACCAGCTGCTGGAGGTCCTGGACAACCTGAAGACACCAGCTGCTGGAGGTCCTGGACGACCTGAAGACACCAGCTGCTGGAGGTCCAGGACGACCTGAAGACACCAGCTGCTGGAGGTCCTGGACGACCTGAAGACACCAGCTGCTGGAGGTCCTGGACAACCTGAAGACACCAGCTGCTGGAGGTCCAGGACGACCTGAAGACACCAGCTGCTGGAGGTCCTGGACGACCTGAAGACACCAGCTGCTGGAGGTCCTGGACGACCTGAAGACACCAGCTGCTGGAGGTCCAGGACGACCTGAAGACACCAGCTGCTGGAGGTCCTGGACGACCTGAAGACACCAGCTGCTGGAGGTCCTGGACGACCTGAAGACACCAGCTGCTGGAGGTCCTGGACGACCTGAAGACACCAGCTGCTGGAGGTCCTGGACAACCTGAAGACACCAGCTGCTGGAGGTCCAGGACGACCTGAAGACACCAGCTGCTGGAGGTCCAGGACGACCTGAAGACACCAGCTGCTGGAGGTCCAGGACGACCTGAAGACACCAGCTGCTGGAGGTCCAGGACGACCTGAAGACACCAGCTGCTGGAGGTCCTGGACGACCTGAAGACACCAGCTGCTGGAGGTCCAGGACGACCTGAAGACACCAGCTGCTGGAGGTCCAGGACGACCTGAAGACACCAGCTGCTGGAGGTCCAGGACGACCTGAAGACACCAGCTGCTGGAGGTCCTGGACGACCTGAAGACACCAGCTGCTGGAGGTCCTGGACGACCTGAAGACACCAGCTGCTGGAGGTCCAGGACGACCTGAAGACACCAGCTGCTGGAGGTCCTGGACGACCTGAAGACACCAGCTGCTGGAGGTCCAGGACGACCTGAAGACACCAGCTGCTGGAGGTCCAGGACGACCTGAAGACACCAGCTGCTGGAGGTCCTGGACGACCTGAAGACACCAGCTGCTGGAGGTCCAGGACGACCTGAAGACACCAGCTGCTGGAGGTCCAGGACGACCTGAAGACACCAGCTGCTGGAGGTCCTGGACGACCTGAAGACACCAGCTGCTGGAGGTCCTGGACGACCTGAAGACACCAGCTGCTGGAGGTCCTGGACGACCTGAAGACACCAGCTGCTGGAGGTCCTGGACGACCTGAAGACACCAGCTGCTGGAGGTCCAGGACGACCTGAAGACACCAGCTGCTGGAGGTCCAGGACGACCTGAAGACACCAGCTGCTGGAGGTCCTGGACGACCTGAAGACACCAGCTGCTGGAGGTCCTGGACGACCTGAAGACACCAGCTGCTGGAGGTCCTGGACGACCTGAAGACACCAGCTGCTGGAGGTCCTGGACGACCTGAAGACACCAGCTGCTGGAGGTCCTGGACGACCTGAAGACACCAGCTGCTGGAGGTCCTGGACGACCTGAAGACACCAGCTGCTGGAGGTCCTGGACGACCTGAAGACACCAGCTGCTGGAGGTCCAGGACGACCTGAAGACACCAGCTGCTGGAGGTCCAGGACGACCTGAAGACACCAGCTGCTGGAGGTCCAGGACGACCTGAAGACACCAGCTGCTGGAGGTCCTGGACGACCTGAAGACACCAGCTGCTGGAGGTCCAGGACGACCTGAAGACACCAGCTGCTGGAGGTCCTGGACGACCTGAAGACACCAGCTGCTGGAGGTCCAGGACGACCTGAAGACACCAGCTGCTGGAGGTCCAGGACGACCTGAAGACACCAGCTGCTGGAGGTCCTGGACGACCTGAAGACACCAGCTGCTGGAGGTCCAGGACGACCTGAAGACACCAGCTGCTGGAGGTCCTGGACGACCTGAAGACACCAGCTGCTGGAGGTCCTGGACGACCTGAAGACACCAGCTGCTGGAGGTCCTGGACGACCTGAAGACACCAGCTGCTGGAGGTCCTGGACGACCTGAAGACACCAGCTGCTGGAGGTCCTGGACGACCTGAAGACACCAGCTGCTGGAGGTCCTGGACGACCTGAAGACACCAGCTGCTGGAGGTCCTGGACGACCTGAAGACACCAGCTGCTGGAGGTCCTGGACGACCTGAAGACACCAGCTGCTGGAGGTCCTGGACGACCTGAAGACACCAGCTGCTGGAGGTCCTGGACGACCTGAAGACACCAGCTGCTGGAGGTCCTGGACGACCTGAAGACACCAGCTGCTGGAGGTCCAGGACGACCTGAAGACACCAGCTGCTGGAGGTCCAGGACGACCTGAAGACACCAGCTGCTGGAGGTCCTGGACGACCTGAAGACACCAGCTGCTGGAGGTCCTGGACGACCTGAAGACACCAGCTGCTGGAGGTCCAGGACGACCTGAAGACACCAGCTGCTGGAGGTCCAGGACGACCTGAAGACACCAGCTGCTGGAGGTCCAGGACGACCTGAAGACACCAGCTGCTGGAGGTCCAGGACGACCTGAAGACACCAGCTGCTGGAGGTCCTGGACGACCTGAAGACACCAGCTGCTGGAGGTCCTGGACGACCTGAAGACACCAGCTGCTGGAGGTCCAGGACGACCTGAAGACACCAGCTGCTGGAGGTCCAGGACGACCTGAAGACACCAGCTGCTGGAGGTCCAGGACGACCTGAAGACACCAGCTGCTGGAGGTCCAGGACGACCTGAAGACACCAGCTGCTGGAGGTCCTGGACGACCTGAAGACACCAGCTGCTGGAGGTCCTGGACGACCTGAAGACACCAGCTGCTGGAGGTCCAGGACGACCTGAAGACACCAGCTGCTGGAGGTCCAGGACGACCTGAAGACACCAGCTGCTGGAGGTCCTGGACGACCTGAAGACACCAGCTGCTGGAGGTCCTGGACGACCTGAAGACACCAGCTGCTGGAGGTCCAGGACGACCTGAAGACACCAGCTGCTGGAGGTCCAGGACGACCTGAAGACACCAGCTGCTGGAGGTCCAGGACGACCTGAAGACACCAGCTGCTGGAGGTCCAGGATGACCTGAAGACACCAGCTGCTGCGGTCCAGGACGACCTGAAGACACCAGCTGCTGGAGGTCCTGGAGGTTGTGAAGAATGTTGTCTTGTTCTGTTCTGATGGAAGGTTCTAGTTGTTCAACAGTTTTCAGACTTTTTGGGCAGATGTTTGTTACTCAATGCATCAGATGTTTCCAGATTTGGACCTCAGGTGGACCAGTTCTGCACCTGGACCAGTTCTGCACCTGGACTCCTGCTGCTGCTCTAATGGATGCAGTGTGTGCTTTAACGTTGTCTTGCTGAATTAGTCAAGGATCTTTATTGTCCTTCACTTCAGAGAAGCATCAATGTTCATGGAGTGGAACACCAGGTCTCCAGGTCAGGTCCAAATGCTCAGCAGCAACAGCAAGTCCTCACCTGATGGGAGCAGATGTTCTAAAACCTGTAGATACTGTCTGCATCGATCGAGTCTTTCCAGATGTGTAAACTGCCCATGCCAGAGACATTAATGCACCCCCATACCATCAGAGAGGCAGACTTTTGAACTGTGAGTTGGTAACAGTCTGGATGGTCCCTGTTCTTTTAATACAGAGGACATGATTTCTCAACAGACCTTCAGGTTTAGATCCCTCTGACCACCTCCGTGCTTCTGACATGAGCTCTGGTCTGGAGAAGGTGGCAGCTGTTTTGGATGTGTTCACATCTGGTTCCTTCTCTGCCTGATAGAGCTTGAAGCAGCATCTGTGGAGGTGTTCCTGCGCCCGTGCAATGATGTCACCACTTCATTGAAGTCAGTGTTGACAGATTATTGAAGCAGAAGACGCCTGTCTGTGGAGACGTCTCTGATGAAAGACACCATGTAGACAGAGACAACACAGCAGTTCTTTCTTCTTGCTTTTGTCTCTTCTTTACATCTGCCCACAGTTCAGGTGCTTCCTTCCTGTGCAGGGTCCGTCCTTGATGACTCACTGAAAGGAAAAGTGGCGTTCACAGAAGCCATGTCAGCTTGTGAGCTGCTGCAAGGTCTTTCAATGAAGCAGAGTGTGCCGCCTCCTGAGAGAGGAAATAATAAAAACCGTCTGAAAGCCGGAGAGAGCTGATGTCAAATCTGTGTTCCACCCGTGTGGAAAACAGAACATCTGCACAGACGTGAAGAGGATTTACTGAAAGATTCAGACGAGACGAGCAATAACTTTGGACAAAATGTCTCATTTTAACAGTAAAGAATGTCCTGCAGGCCTCTCCCCTGAACCTCAAAGCTCCAAATCCTTCCACGTATTTTTAAAAAGGCCTCCCTCCCTGACTGGGAGCATGGAGCTGAACTTTGGACCGGACAGGACACCATGCGAGGTCTTATTAGGTCTGCGATGCTAGTGGTTTACATCAAAAAGCACACACATCATCAAAAGTGAGATTGACAAATGATTGGTACAGTGTCTGCAGTATTGTGGACTCTGTGCTGGTCCATGGTGGTGAAGAGGGAGCTGAGCTGTAAGGCAAAGCTCTCGGTTTACTGGTCAGTCTATGTTTCTACACTCACCTGTGGTCATGAACTCTGGGTTGAAATGAGTTTCTTCTGCAGGGCAGCTGGACTCTCCCTTAGAGATAAGATGAGACGTTCAGTTATCAGGAGAGACTCGGAGTAGAACCACTGCTCCTCCACATTCAGAGGAACCAGTTGAGGTGGTTCAGGCATGTCCCACTGGGAGGAGACAGAGGGGAAGACCCAGGACACGCTGGAGAGACTACGTCTCTCTGTTGGCCTGGGAACACCTTGGGGTCCTCCCAGAAGAACTGGAAGAGGAGGCTGTGGAAAGAGATGTCTGGACCTCCCTGCACAAGATGTTGCCCCCAAGACCCGATTTAAGAACAAGTGGAAGATGATGGATGGATGGATATATGGATGGATGGATGGATGGATATATGGATGGATGGATATATGGATGGATGGATATATGGATGGATGGATGGATAATGGATGGATGAATGGAAGGATGAATGATGGATATATGGATGGATGGATGGATATATGGATGGATGGATGGATATATGGATGGATGGATGGATAATGGATGGAT
>JBBPBX010037485.1:7524-30902 GCA_038048925.1 Garcialebias charrua | reverse complement strand
TTTTTTTAATTATATTTTTTCCCCATATTTCCCCACTTATTGGAGCTAATTTTAGCGTGGTCTTGTCACTCTAGACGAAGAATAAAGTGCAATGAATAACAAGCCCAAATAAGCGACTTTACGTTCAATGCAAGCTCAAGTAACCACAATAAGCAAAATGGGAAGTGAGAAAGTATTACCGGTATACTGCATTGAATTAAAATTATTGACGGTTTAAACTTTTATAATAAGCTTGTTAATTTAAATTAACAACCATAATCAGATCAAAATTAAGTTTAGGCATTTTAGGATAACAAGTCTTAGACAAATTTAGCAGAAATTTATTTTTAGACTTGCCAGTAAATTTTGTCTTTTATAAATTTAACTAAATTGATAAAACTTTGACACTTATAAAGAATAAAAAAGTATTCTTGTCAAATAGAATTTTGACTAGATTGTAAGTTGAAACGCTCAGTTTAAATTCATCATTTTAAAACGATTTTTGCATACATTAAAGATGTTTTATAGATTTTAAAAAGCTGTTTCACAGTTAAGTAGATTTTAAGAGCTGTTTCCTTTTAAGAGTTATATAATGTAGATATCCGTTGATGCTAATGAGATGTTATTAATATCTTTGATTTAAATAGGTTAAAGAACACACTCTTCCCAATAATAAAAATGCTATATTAGAAGTGACTTTTCAGCTAGTAGGTTAAATACGCACAAGAATCCAGCCAACTCACCAGGAGTAAAAGACACATTTCACTGTTAAAACCTAATTTTGGTGTTGTTTCGCTTCGCATAAATTATGACCATTAATGGCAAAAAGAGGTCTGGTAAATTTGAAAGGGAATTAGAATAACATATCGTTTGACCATGCAATGCATCGGCTTTGACAGCAGTAAGGGTTGTTTTTATTCAAACAAATTGGGGTTGTGTATACAGTAATAATAATATGGAATATTAAAACGGGAAGTACTGTAGCACTCACAGACACGCCTTGACTGAATACACATTTTTATTTTAATCAATACTTTTCTATTTAGGACATGATTTGGATCTTAGTTTATAATAAGTGGGAATTGGACTTTAAAGGTTCAGTATGCAGTTTCTGTAGAACTGCAGCACTTAGAAATATTTTCAACAGGCAAAGCATTCTGATCCCTCCCCCTCAGAGCCATATGTGGCTCTGCCCCCTTGTGGTCTGTTGAATTTCAAATTCAAGCTCTGTTTTTATTGGCTGATTCAAATTCAAGCTCTGTTTTTATTGGCTGGAAAATGGCGGGTCACCTTTTCTTTTTAGAAATGCTTATTTACCACCTGGAGAAGCAAGGGGACAATATTTTTTTTTTTCAGAGATTACCTGGCTAACATCAGTCTGTCAGGAGGTAGTGACAGAGTGAAGAAATATGTTCATAAAAAAAGCTACATACTGAAGCTTTAAACATTGAAACTTGAAATCACAGGGCAAAATCATCCAGCCCATGCTTTGACTTTTGATAGGTGAACCACTGAAAAGTGGCAAGTGAGGACTTATCTTAACAGTATCAATTTATTTTCAATAAATTGACAAAATATGAGAGCATCCCACTGTGCCGTTTTAACATAAAAAATTAAAAACAGTACATAAATAAATCCGAAGAGAGGACGGATCTTGAAAACTCAATGAATTGGCTAATTATCATTTATGCTATCAAGGTGGTCCTAGAAAACAGTGCATGATATTTTCTGAAATATAATTGGGCTACAAAATTTCTAGTTTCAGGTTAAATTGACAATTTTACTCATACGTAAATTAATGATTTTAGATCTGTTATGCAGATCAGATTAAAAGGATGCCTCTGTTGAAAATTCACTTTTATGTAAATCAACATTTTAAATTCCATTGTGCAAACCAGAATTACAGAGGTGACTCTATTCAAGGTAAATGCTTATAACATGATTACTTTGAACCTGGTTTGTTAAGGATTTTTACATTTTTCTATTTTCTCATTTTTTTTCTTAGAAGCAGCCTCACGGTGTTTGTGGAGCGGGAAGCGTAAGTCTGATGAATCTCACGACACTTTGCAGAACACATAGTTAGTAGTACATGCATTTAGGATAGGACCATGTCAAAAACACATGCAACGTCTGATTTTTTGAATTACAGCTACTGTGGTTATTGATTGGATCGGATCAGATTTAATATTAAGGGCATGTCCAGAACTGGCTCACTGTGACTTCACCGAGAACACCATGGCTGGACTCCCAGGCTGCCCTGCTCAAAATAAACATTCGAGGGGCTTAAAAAACTATGGCACTGAACGAGGGCAGTGCACTGGACTTTTATCCGAGCAAAAGACTGTCCACAAAGACTTTCACAAAGAACTGTCAGAACACGGTCATCAAACACAAATGACCAGAATATGCGGTCCGGGTGTGAAGGATCGATGATGAACAATTTAGCACCCAGAAACAAAGATCTCACCCAGAAACAAAGATCTCACCCAGAAACAAAGATCTCACCCAGAAACAGAGATCTCACCTAGAAACAGAGATCTCACTGGATGTTGTGACAAGAGGGAGCTGAACAGGTTCTCCAAAAAGACAAAGAGAACAGGTCTTGAAGTCACCCACGCCAACTGTCCAGCAAAAGGTCATGCCCCCCGTATGGATCTGTGAGGATCTGTCAATAATCCTGGTATCGTGTTTCAAAACTGCAGTCTGCTATGATTAATTTTTTTTAATGAAACACATATGCTCATGATATGGCCTGCTAGAGCAAGGCCACAAGATTCTTAGTTTATATTGTACTTATGTGGGTCTGACGACTTATTTTTCCGCTTCCTGTAACTCCGTGATGAAACAGAGATAATGATCCCAGCTCATAACCCTGAAACAAGTTAATATTTATATTTTTTGTTTTTTGCAGATTAAAATTGTGTCTCCACAGACATTCATACAATGTTTTGTGGAGCTGAAGAAAGGATAGCAGATTATCCTTGACGGGAGTGCATTTTGGTTGGTCTGGTTTGCCACAAAGGAATTATTGTTAGAACAATTTTTATAGCTTTATGCTTTAAATCTTAGATTGTTTATACCATACCACTTTATTTATAGAGCACTTAGGCTGACGTAGGGCCAACCAAGGTGCTGTACAATAGAAACAAGCCAAGCAGACAGGAAAACAAAAAACAAAAACAAAATATAGATAGAAATATCAACAGAAACTAACTAAAATAGTGAACAGTGTATATTATAGAGAGGATCAAAACAAATCACATCATGTTAAAGACGAGAGAATAGAATTGGGTTTTTAATCGAGACTTAAAGACTGTGAGTGAGGGAGCCTGCCTGACACTCAGTGGCAATATATAATGAATGCAATAAGAGAATATTAGAAAGTGTTCCTAGAAATAACTAAAAATAATAAAGAATAAATCACTACTAACACTGATAATGGCTCATAAAGGAAACAGCTCATACATTTATTAGATCATCAGTTATACAAAAATAACTTTTTAGATTTTTATATTCAAAAGCATAGCCATTTAAAGGATCATTTAAGAAGCACGTTGTACTGTAGGATAAATCAGGTAAACCTACAAACCACATTGCTTTGGTATATGTTGTTTAATAAACAGGTACTGTATATGTCATTTGATAAACAGGTATTTATTTTTAACAGATCCAAAAAGAAAAAAGATGGGGGACGCCCTGGAGTTTGGATCTATTCAAAAGGTTGATTTGAAAGGTTGATTTTGAAATGTGGTGGTTCTATATTTTTAAAACACGACTGACTCTGACTATAGACTGGACTTATTTTGAGCACATGAACCACATGTTTGTATTGTAAATTCTTTATTACTACAGCGCTGTATGTCTGTCTATACGTCTGTATGTCTGGATGTATGTCTATATGTATGTATGTATGTATGTTATTTGTACTTTTCTATTTTGTTGCACGTATGTTTAGACTTTTTCTACAGACTATGAAAAAGGTAAAGTATTTTTTAAGTAAGTATAGAATGTCTCCTGCTACTTACTTACAATGATCATGCTAATTAAAAAACTTACTAATTAACAAACTAACCACAAATCAAAGTGAGTGATTACTCATTTTCACTGAAGAATGAAATCATTTGTTGTTGTTGTTTTTTGCCATTAAATACAAATGTTTTAGATAGTAAGAATGGAATTTTATTTTAAGTTTAAAGAAACAATTATTATTATAGCCAATTACAGAATTTAGTTTAAGTTAACAGATTTGACTCACTAAGGAATTACCCACAGTTAGGCCTTCCCCAAACCAATTGGCTCATGAGATCCAGGGGGGGGGGCTTGAAGTTTTACTTAACAATTTGCAAGTTTTTTTGGTGTCCAGTTCTCCTCTCAAAAGACTACAGGTTTCCGGAACTCCTTCAGGAGGAGTTGCCAGTGATGCCAGTGAATCCCGCCTTGACACGAGGTCCTGCTAGGGACGGCTGAAAACGAGGGTGGACGGGACCCCAACAGGTGGTGGAAAGGACGCGTCATCTTCTCGAGAGAAAAAGCAGCCTCTGTTACATCTGAGTGACCGGTGCTCCCCTAAAAAAAGAAGTTTGGAACAATCGCTGAGCCAGATTTTGAGATGGATCTGGTCAGAGCAAAGCTCCCCACTTTGTCAGGATGTGGCTTGACTACCTTATGCCACACACAATTCAGGTTTGCGACCTGCTACTGTGCCCGCAATTCATGCCTGAATGGACTAAACACCCAGGAACAGGCAGCTGGACAAGACTACATGACACCACATTGTCTGAAGAAGTGAATGATGCCCTCCGCCCACAGGGCGCACAAAAAGCTCTCCCCAAGAAGAAAAAGACCCGCACAGAAACTCACAGAAGAAAAAGACTTGAACAAAAGCTCCCCCCCAGAAGAAAAAAAGACTCTTCTCCCCCCCAGAATGAAATGAACTTATTCCACAGACATAAGCTTTCCCCCAAGCAGAACTGGACTGATCTCGTAAGCAAAAGCTTTCCCGCAGAAAAACTGGACTTATTCCACACACAAAAACTCTTCTCCCCCCCAGATGAAATGGACTTGTGCCCAACAATTTCTGCCACAAACAAATCCCCAAGGAACAGAAAGAACGTGTTCTGAAAACGGGACACTCCCTCCCCAGGAAAGACACTGAACTTACCCTCCCACACCAGAAAAAGATGGATGCTGTGAAGAAGAATGTTTGATCTATTTCATTTTTTAAGTTCAAACCGGTTGTTTTTACTTTCCTGGGCAATAGTTGATATCAAAGAAGTTTCAAACTTATTTTATTTTTGTGCCCATAAATGGCTATTTGTTGTGTGTTTGAGAATTATTTCCCACATCTTTGAAAGTGTATAAGCTCTATTTAATTGTTTAACACAACAAATTAGATTGGTTCTTTATTTGGTTAAAAGAAATTAGATTGGTTCTTTTTTTGGTTAAAAACAAATTAGATTGGTTCTTTTTAAAACAAATTAAAATAGATTATTTCTTTTATTTGTTTAACACAAATAGATTAGTTATTTATATATGTTTATTTTCAAAAGTTCTATTTCTTTGGAAAAAACTTGGTTTTTGTGGGTAAATAGACTAATCCCTGCTAAATATATTATTCCTTTTAAAACTTTTGACATAAGCCATAAAGTGAGACCATACTCATTGCAAAATTCTCCTCAAATCTTTATTTCTCTCAAACATTGAAATAAGTCATGAAATATGACAATCAACAGAGTTCTCCAAAACTTTATAATCTCTCAAACCATCCTAAAAAGGTGATTCTGCATGTTCAGGGCGTTACTGTGGAGGCACGGGACGGTGGTGTGAGTTTTTGCCTCTAATTAGAAATTCGGCCTCAGAGGTTGTTTTCCGCACCGCTCACCTGATTGATAATGATCAGTTTATATATGATAAAGAGGATGAAATGATGGAGATGTTCAATATTTATCATCTAAAACTAATTACTCTGACCCAATAATTATAACCCAGCTCACTTATATCAAATATTCTCTGTTCCCTTTAAACACTTATATTTGATAGTACAAACATGTTGTTTGCTTTTGTCTTTGATACAGAAAAGACAGTCTTACAGCCTTGACAATGTTTGGATTAGATGTTCTTGTTTGATCAGAACCATGACTTGTTTGTTTTATCTGTAAGACGTCAGAGCTTGTCAAACTCCACCTGCTTCTTGTTTAAATAGCTTGTCATGTCCAGTACAATTCGGAATTGTGCTGGACAATGTATTTGAGACCAAACTAAGTTTCAAAAGACATTAAAAGCCCTTCCCCTTTGCAAAGTTGTTTGTCTGATTTAACACTGTTCTCTTGTTTATCTTGTGTGGTTAATATTAAGGTAACAGGGGTTTAAAATCCCCATCACATACTGCCTCATTTTAAAATGATTCCGTGATTTAGGCAACATAATCTTTGTGGTGTCAAAAAGATAAACTACTAAACCTTCTTGCAGTCTTCCATTCATCACTCTTCACATTACCTCAGGTGCATTTATTGCTCTTATCTGTCCTTTTTTTCTCTCCCTCTCTTCTCTGCGTCACGCTTACTCAGTTTGCACTTTATTTACAGGTGTCCTTGAGAAGACTGTGGAGGGGGAGGCTGCTGCTCTCACCAAGGCCAAGACCCTTTACAAGTCATGTACCAATGAGAGTGAGTCCCCTGGTTGGAGATGTTAATGCAGACTTTTTAAATATTTAATCTGGTGTTTTTTTTAATGGTATGTTTCAATGCTGCCCTGAAAGGTGTGTTTGTTCTGAAGTTGAAAAAGATGGGAATTCGTTATTTCAGTTTGCAGCCTTTCTTTAAGACTTTCAGAGTAAACTGATTTGGGGGGTGGGGGGTGGGGGGGGAAACTAATTTTTAGTACCGCTATTTACAATAAGGCTCCCCTTATAGATGGCTAATAAATGGTTTAATTAATCCCTCTATAAACATTTTATAGATAACTAAAATTTATTATGCATTAATTAAGGGTGATGGAGACAAAACTGACCAGTTTCTTGCCAAATATGTTAACCTATACATTTCATCTAGCGTTATTATAATATACATATCAGACTAGTTACTACCTTGTAAGCACAACAAGAATTTGTAATTATATTTCTTTAGCATATAATAGTGCTTTGTCACTGCATCATAAGTATCTACAACTAATTTTATATCAAAGAGGCTTACAAATACTTATTGTTCTTACAAGGTAGTAACTTGGTCTGTCTAATATAAATTCTACTGTTGTCATCATTCTTTAGTTTGTAGACGGTCCCTCTTGTAAATGAGTCATCAAGGCTCAATGAGATTAACCTGACTAAATAAAGGTTGAATGAAAAATACCAAATCTAGATGAAATATATAGGTGGCAGATTTGGCTCATTTGGCAAGAAGCGGATCAGTTTTGCCTGTCAACCATAAATAATGCATAATGAGCATTTTTTTATAGATGCTGTACTATATTAATTTATTTATACAGTACACATTTCATAAATCAATAAACTATTGCCCACCTATAAGGGGATCTATAAGTGGCACCTTTATAAATTATGTGAATATCCAAATATAACTGGTGTAAATTTATCAGCAAATCCTTACTATGTTTGCATTTTGTAATTGTTTACTAAAGCTTTAATAGAGCAGAGAGGAGGAGGTCCTTTGCTAGACATGCTGCCTGATGTGTTTGAGTGGCCCATCGCTGTGGACAACTGGGAGGCAGACTATGGTTTGACTTTTTATTTTTTATATACTTTCGTACCTTTCCACTATCCCACAATGTCATTTATTACATTTCTTTCACCTATGTCCTGCTCCTTATTTCCTCAGGGAAAACTTGGAGATTAGAAGATGTCATTGCCAGGTTAAATGAGAAATATGGAACTCGACTCTTGGTGAACTTTTTTGTTGGCACTGACGACAGGGACTCCACTTCATACATCATTCATGTGTGTATAGAATATGCTGCCAGAAAGCCCTTTTTTATACAAGATATATTATGGCTATACGTAAATGTTCATGTAACTTTTACTTTTCTAATTGACTAGTTTGACCAGCAGACGAGCCTCGGCCTCTCGTCCAGAGATTACTACACCTGCGGTGGTCCCTATGCAGAGGTTTGCCTCAGTTTCTAGTAAACTCATATTGATAAAAGTACCTTCATTTGAATCAGGGCGATGAAGTTTTGTTCAGTTTCTTTAAAACTGAGAACAAATGGAGAAATTATTTGAAACAGCATTGCAATAAAGTGCACACATGCTCTCGTTGGATCAATTACACACCAAAAACAAAATGAACGTCGCAGAAACGTGTAAGGAAAAGCAAAGTAAACAAAATTTGTTTCTGTCCCAGTGTTGTCCAGATGGTGACTGGAGCTCCTTAACCACTAATTAATATGCAGAAAGCACTACTTGCTGCAGCTAGGATTTAAGATTGGCTGACTCGTTCAAACTGTTTCCATGCATAAATGTTAGGAGTTGCATCCTTGCTTTTATGAAAACAATTAGCATTTTCTTCTTCTTTGAAACGGGCATGTAGCATTTTCTTCTTCTTTGAAACAGGCATGTAGAACTTATGAACAGTTCATGATTGACCTGGCTACGCTGATTCGCTCTGATCGAGGACTGGAAGTCAACGAAACTCTCATAAGAGAGGAAGCAATGCGAATTATGGACTTGGAGAGGGACATTGCCAATGTAAGCATACATTTATATACTTATCAGAACACGGGTGAAATAAAAACCTTGACATTTTTCTTAAAAGGGCCATTAAGAATTTGTGCCATCCAGCAGAAAACGTAATACTGTACACATGTGTAAGCAATTTCTTTTGATGCACTTGTAGGGATATATATCGTCAGTTTTGCTGACTGTACAATATTCTAGATGAAAGATTGAGCAGGTTTTCACCTGACAAACTTATTATCAATTAAACGAGTTATCTCTTTTTAGATTAATACCTATAATTCTGTGCCGTTGAGGTGAGATGTAAAGACATGAAATGTTAACTTATGTTGGTACAGCAGGACTGAACCATTTATTTAACAGAATCATAAATTACATCACAACATATTCACATGATTGATTGATCCATCAGTTTCCTATAATTAACTTCAGCACAGATGAAACACACGTCCGTAATTTCATAGGAACAACAGGACACAAGTTATCGATCTTATAATAACTTGTATCCCTGCAGGCATTTAGCTTAAGTTTACTGGCTTAAAATAAGGTTTCAGGGAAGAGAAAATGGAGGATGAAAGAAAATGGAGGATGAGGAGAGGTAATATCTTGATGTGTTTTAACCAGGAAAAGAACACTCTTCGTCGGCTTCAGCTAGACTCTCACCCGCGTGGAACAACGACTCTTTACCTGGCGAAGATTCTTCATCTCGGCTACAGTAAAGTAGATTAGCCTCAACGTACACAGACCGTCCGTCCGTGCTCACGTTGTTCAGGCTTCAGCTGTTCACCTTCCAGCGGCTTCCATGAGATCTGCGTCGACCTACCGAAGTAGCGACCTCAGTTCCGGTTGGCTTTTCAAGATAAAGGATTCCTTTGAAGTTCTTTCACTAATATAGAGCTTTGGATTTAGGATTTATAACTGGCATGTTATAAATCTTTAACCGAATGACGCGTCCTTGGCGTGTGACTGGCGTTTATTAAGCTCTTTGGGGAACCTCATGGCTTGAGTTCCTCCGCAGACTCTTAAGGCTCAGACAGGAAGTAGAGCCTTAAGAGAGGAGGGTTGACCCAGTCAAATCCACCCGCTCATTGGTTGTTTTCCCAGAGAACGGGAGTGACTTTGCAGGTCAGAGAGCTGAAAATCTGAAGGCCATTTCAGGATAGGAGAGGAAGATTGATGTCAATGCTAGAACCTTCAGTTTATTTTATAGATATACTTTTTATACTTTTTATACTACTATGCAAAAACTCAGGACAGTATTACACTTTTATTATTTCATTTTATGCTTATGTTCATTGGGTGTTTGGTGTTTCAGTGTTGGTGTAAATTTTCATACTTTTATACTATTATGAAAAAACTCAGGACAGTGTTACACTTTTACTATTTTATGCTTATGTTTATTAAATGTTTTAGTGTTTAGTGTTTAGATGGTTACTGTTGCACCGAGGGACTGAGAGAAACGCAATTTCGGTCCTGTGTATGTCCTGTACATATTGCAGTTCTGACAATAAAGTTGACTTTGACTTTGACTTTAGAACGAAAGACACCAGTCTCCAGTTAGACATATAACTTGATTTAGACTTTGATTCACGTGTTAACATTTCTAAAACAAAATCTAGAAAGTGCAATGACATATTTTCAACTTTGCCATAGTTCTTTTGATTCATCATATGAAGAAGTGGTCAACATTGGTACAGCATAAACCATGATCATACAGCATATTGAAGAATAACACTGCTCATATGAACAACCAATAATCATAAAAATGACGAGATAATATGTAAATTAATTCTGAATTACCACAAATTAAAAGGAAGTCTCTTCTGATTGATTTGTGTCTCTAAATTAAAAAAAAAAATGTAATAGTGTCCACTTGTCCCTTTGAGAGCTTAAAGAAAAGTGTGAAAAGTGTAACACTAATGGTGCATTCAGACCGAACAGCGTTTCAACTTCCAAAAAGCTCGTCACGCACGCAAGTGGACGCACTTGGTGTCCAGACCTACTTGGACCAGAACGCCAGAATGCGAAACTGCTGCTGGGTGTGTGGGAGGAGCTTACCGGTATACCGAGTCCACTGCACTCCGCCAGGCGAGGAGCTTTTTATTTATGTCTCTGTGGAGCAGACTTGACTGGTCGTCCTTGTCGCGAACACACAGCTACAATGAGTTTCTCTTCCATAGTCCATGACTCCGCGGGTTTTTTCTGTGTCCCACAAACAATACGTCACATGCGCAATCGTTTCCGCGTCACTGGTTTCCGCGTCACATAGGGACTCTCCCCCTGACCCCCTCTCTTCTCCCCCGACTCTCCCTGATTGGTTGACACACCAACCAATCAGGTAGAGTTGAGCGGCGTTTGAACGGCAAAATCTTCAGCATGCTGAATGCGTGGTTTGGAGGCTGAAGCCGGTTCACGTGCACGGAAAACGCTTTCCAGCACACTCAACATGCACGCGACGTGACGCCCGACGCCAAGACGCGGCTGGAAGCGCGTCCCCCATTGACTTTGCATGTAAACTGGACGCTCCTGCCGTTGAAACTCTGTTAGGTCTGAATGCACCATTAGAGTTTCAGACATGTGAAAAGGTGTAAATCCAGGTCAGAGATGAGGGTCTACTGTACATCACTACACACTCAAATCTATGCATGTTTCAAATTTCCTGTTGTGCTTTTCTGCCTTTTTTATGTCTTAAGATTATTGCCTTATTTTCACAGGTGCTGTCAGTAAAAAAAAAAAAAAATCTATACAAATTATCTGACAACTTGCTGCGTCTAAACTATAGATGGGTCAAGTACTCATCATGCACATAACCTTCAGATGGTAACTTTTAGAAGTTAAACTGGCTACAGCTCAACTGTTGACTAATATTTTTATGTTGCTCCTAAGCGGCTGTGGCGTAGTGGTAATGGCAGTCGTCCCCCGATCGGAAGGTTGGAGGTTCGAATCCCGGTTCCCCACACAATGTGTCGTTGTGTCCCTGGGCAAGACACTTAACCCCGAGTTGCTCCCGGTAGGACTGGAAAGGCGCCTTGCATGGCAGTCTGCCACTACCGGTGTGTGAATGCGTGTATGAATGGGTGGATGGTTGGTATTGTAAAGCGCTTTGGGGCTCCTCACAGGGAGCTAGAAAGCGCTATATAAATAAGCTCAATTTACCATTTACCATTTAAGCCATAAAGCTGCAGGCTTAAATCATCTTTTCAACCCTCTGTGGCTCCTTGCTTATTCTCTTTTGAGAAATCCCAATACAGCCTTTACATTTTCTGCTTCTGCTATTTTTTTTAGATATTAAAGGTGCTATGTGTAACTTTCTGAAGAGCGCAGAACTTAGAAATATTTTCAACAGGCAAAGCATTCTGATCCCTCCCCCTCAGAGCCATATATGGCTCTGCTCCCCCTTGCTCTGCTGAAATTCAAATTCAAGCTCTGTTTTTATTGGCTGATTCAAATTCAAGCTCTGTTTTTATTGGCTGGTTACAAACTCTGTTTTTATTGGCTGGTTAACGGTGGGTCACTCTGTGTTTTTAGTGTTTTTATAAATGCTGATAGAGAAGCAAGGGGACTATAGTTTTTTTCAGAGATTACTTTGTCTAACATCAGTCTGTCAGTAGATAGTGACAGAGTGAAGAAATATGTTGAAAATATATAGTTAGAAAAGTTAGACTGCACTACAAAGTTACATAGTGCAGCTTTAACCCAGTACAGTACTTGATTTACTGGTAGTTCAGGGACAACTCATTAATCACCCGTAGACTAGACTCCTCTCCTGTAAGCTGATACGTACCCATTTTATAATCCATGTACTGTATTTGCTTATTTTTCAGTAAACTGCATTTTCATACCATCTTCACTCCGAATAAAATCTGATTTGTAAAAAAGGAAAAATTTAAGACCCCCCCCCCACACACACACACACACACACACACACACAACAATTCTAGGCTGTATTGCATCTGTGTACATATGTGCATGTACGGTACTTGCACACATGAAATTTGTCTTGCAAGGTACTTTAAGAAACCAAATGCATGCCCATTCAGGTTCTGACTTATTGACCTAGAACTGTCTGGAAAAAAATATTGTCTTTGAAAAACTGAAAGTTATGCACCGTAACTTATGTTCCCTGAAGGAAGGAAACGAGGTGCAACACTATTGCTATGGGAATTGCGCCCCCGCGCGATTACCTCAAGGAATACATTCACGCCTTTAACGGCATTGGGCGTCAGCGTCACACTATTGCTATGGGAACGTAATTAATTCACGCCCTTGAAATGCTCAGTAAAATGCATGCTTGTGAGAACTTCAGCCTTTATACATTGGGCAACTCTCGGCCGCTCTTTGTGTGTTAGAGAGGACAGCCTGAGTGACGTCACATGCAATAACGTCCAAACTGTAATATTTTGCAAACGTGTTCGTTGAGCCCCAGTTTGCAGCTGCACAGATGTTTGCAACTGGAATGCCCTTGAACAGCGACCACGAGGCGGCCAAGCCTCAAGTGGAGTGGGCATGTACCCCAGAGGGCACCTGTTGACCTCTGTTACTGTACAGTGTCCGCCCTCTTAATGGCCTCAGTCACCCATTGTGAGATGCGTTGCTTTGACAGGGCCTTGCCAGTAGCCGGGTTGGCAAAACATACAAAGTTGATTTGTTTTCCTCCAATCGGCTGTTCTTATGATGTAAGCACTTAAAGCCCTAACAGGGCAGAGTGCTTCCAGCCTCCTTTGACCCTCAGTGAGGATGGGAGCAGAAGGAAATGAAGAGAGTTCAAAGTCCAGACTCCTGGGATTCAAAGTTAGAACCATTGGGACGTATACAGGGTTAGGTCATAGGGTGACCTTTGACCCATTAGGGGCAAACTTTGTACTCAATGGGTGCACCGACAAAGTGTGGAGGTCACCTACACGTTTAGTTGAGCAAAGAGCCAGGAGTAGAGCAGTTTTATAAGATAGCAAATCTATCTTAATGTCTCTTAAAGGTTCGAATGGAGGCTCACAGAGAGCATTCAGGACTAACTGGAGGTCCCGGTCAAGGGTCAAAGTCTTGCTTGGGGGTCTCTTCTTTAACACGCATTTCATGAACAGTATCATGAGAGGGTGTACACCGGATGTCTTTCCCCCCCAGCCTTCGTGGCATGCCGAGATGGCTGATAAAAACACCTTAATTGTGGAAAATGAGCGACCTTTCTCCAGCAGGTCCTGTAGAAAGGTAAGAAGCTGGACCAGGTCACAGGAATAAGGGACACTATTCCTTTCCATGCACCAAGCTTCAAAAACACACCATTTACGAGCATAGAGAGTCTGTGTTGACATTGCTCTCACTCCCTGGATCGTGTTTACTACATTGCTGGGGAGGCCTGAGGCCATCAGTTTGTTCCTTTCAGCAACCAAACTGAGATTTGCTACAGTCCTTGACGTAAGTAGAGAGGTTGCTTGTGTGGTTGAGACAGCAGGCCCCTGAAGGGGAGCAGCTGTCAATGTGTCAGCATTGAGCACCCCTCCGAGGGCCATGGGCCTGTGGCCATCTGAGGGCCAACAATATTAGGGAGGGGTCCCTCCTGCCTGTGTGCTCCTGCGTTACCCGAATTGGAGGTGCAACGTAGCGTCCCTGCTGGCCAGCCGTGGGCCAGAGCGTCTGTGTTCGCTTCATTTGGTGAGAGGCACGGGACGTAGAGCGTGCGGGTTTTGTATGTGGACAGACCTCCGGATTAAGGGTGCACCTGGGCTAGTGCGTTGAACTTGGTCACACATTTCAGGTCCACTAATCGTGTGTGGCCTGCAGGTTTCAAAGGTTGGAAAACCTGTCCCAGTTTGAAAACCTGGAGCTGTAAAATTCCTATTTTTCTGCTCAGCCCCTACAGACCGGGACCGATTCGCCAGGTCCAGACTCTCTTGGACACGAGGAAAAATATCCGGGTCAGCCAAGGTGCATTGTTTCTGTTGTAAAGTGCTTTGGGGCCCCTCATAGGGGGCTGGAAAGCACTATATAAATAAGCTCCATTTACCATTGTGACATTTATTTACCATTTTTGCAGCATTACTGCCGTCCTCCCTTTCTGCATGTGTACACGGTCTAGGCTTGCATGTGGCTGCAGCGCCCCCTTGGGCCGGTGTGGTCATTCGCTGAAATGCAGTTGGAGGCCATGATAGTCCGTCGTCATGGACACAGTGTTCAGCCGACATGCCCTCCTGGAAAGCAGACGTGCTTGGGGGGTTTGTGTATTCTCAGCCCTCCAAGCTCCTGAGACGCGGGGGGGGCGAGTGTGTGACTTCCCCCACCCGGCCTGGTGTGAGCCGGTCTGCCTGCCTGCGGACGCTGCGGGGTCTGTCTGCTACAAACAGTCCCGGGGCACCTTGCTGGGGTTCATTGTTTTGACCTGGCACCCCGTGCGTCGCGAGGGAGGGGGGGGGTGGCAGCCCTCTCCCTTCATAGTGATTGTTTTCAAAAGGGTGCTATGTTGTTGTTGATCATCATATTTTTTTTTTGAGTCAAGAACCAGGGCAGAACTGTTCGTTGGTACTTTTATTTTGTGTTTTGTGCAACAACATTTTGTCTTTATTTCACACACAGCAAAATATTCATGTATTGTGCATACATTAATGTCACCAGCTTTTTGTAGCCTTTTACAAATAAAGTCTGGGCATGTAAAGTTAGGCTCTCGTACCCCTTGGTTGGGCGAGCCAGCAAAACTGTGAAGAGAGCCCGCTTCGTCAGGCCCACTTTTGTCGCCCATCACGGTTCGTCGAGGAAGTCCTCGGCGGGACCGCTTTGCGAGGGACGAATCTGTTAATACTCCAGGACTAACTGGCCTGAGGCGGACCTGCTAGGGTTTTCTGCCGGTGCTCCTTGTCGTAAGCCGGCCTCTTCCGCGGGGGACGACGTGTGGCTAAGCGGTGTCGAGGCTGCATGGGTCTGCTCCCGCTTGCCTCCCTGGGAGGTGGGGGGCAAAAGCTTTCCTTGGCATGCCCTCACGGAGGGCTTCAGCCTGTTTACGCCTCTGCTCTAGCCTGGTCTGGATCCGGTCCAGAGCTCTCCTGAAGAGTCACGTTGGCTCGATCGAGTGGTACATAAAGGGGACCCGATGACCTTCTGGAAGGTCCGTCAGGGTCATCCACAGATGACGCTGGGCGATGAGCACTTCAGATATACACCTCCCTTGTGCAATGGCTGCCGTGCCCATCATGTAGAGCACGAAGTCAATGGCTCTGCGGGCCTCGTCCAGCACCTCAGTCGCAGCCTGCTTGTCTGTTGTCGCCTGGAGCTCCTGTAGCCTCTCTGCCAGGTACACTTGCATCATGGCGGATGCGTTTATCGCACGTGCCGCGAGGCCCTGAGCCCTGTAACATTTTTTGAGCTGAACAGCTGAAGCTCGACAGGCTTTGCTAGGCAAAGTTTGTTTTGTTCCAGAAAATCTGGGAGCCAGGTGAGATGCCAACGTGTCCTCCATCTCTGGCACGTTAGCCATTCCTGTTGCTTCCATTCCAGCCACGTCGAGAAACTGGGAGAGCGGGAGCAGCATGGGAGCCCTAGGTTCAGCCCAGGTGCGAGTAAGCTCCGTGAGGAAATCCGGGAATATGGGCATCCTGTGCCTCGTTGTCGACTGCTGCTTGGCATAAAAATAATTCCCTGCCAACCTCGTGACCTGTTGACGAGGTGGAGGTTCTGGCCACAGGATCTGCAGCGCGTCCGTCGCTCTGCGACACAGGTCGAACAGTGCGGGGATTGAAGTGTCTGTCTCGGGTAGCACTGGCGCCGGGTTCTGTGAGAGGTCCTCCTCCTCTCTTTCATACTCGTTGTCTGCTTGATCACCAGAAATTTCACCTGAGGCTGTTGGTGAGATCTCGTCTGCGTTCATCATGCCTAGAGTGTCAAATTCAGCCGTAGATTCCCCGATAGGAGCCGCCATTTCCGGGCTGTCCACCCATTCAACCCGTCCACGGTCTTCCAGGTCCATGCTCTCGAGCTCCGGTGTGGGGGTGAAAGCCTCTGTGAGGTCCAGGTCTGTTGGCGCCCATGGCTTTGGCCACGATTTCTACGCGGTGTCTCCTCACCGCCTCCAGCATCTGGCTGCAGTGTGGACAGGAGTCGGGAGCGTCCAAGGCCATTTTTGTGTGCAGCATCCCCAGGCAGACAGGACAGGCTTCATGGGTATCCGTCGCCGAAAGGAAAAATCTGCAGCCGCTGGGGCAAGTGCGCGAGCTGGGACTCGCCGTCCAGCTAGCCATTTTTGGAAATCTTGGTTTTCGCTTTCCCTTCTCGGGAGCCATGGCCGAGAGGAAACAAGCAAGTTGTCTTAAAATCCTTGTCCGGGATGTCTCCTGCATCGCTTTCGCTGGATAGCCTGCTACTCTTTGCAGGGTAGCGATGTGACGCAGTTGGCGCCGTCGAGCAAAGCAGCTGCGGAGAGAAAAGAGAAGAAGAAAAATGTGCTGGACTAGCTTTCGCCAGCCCAGCAGTACGCAGGAAATTTCTCTGTACGCTCAGCGTAGGGAGCAAGCTCACATCTAACGAGTGATGTGTCTACAGAGAAGTCCCACGAAGTTCAGGTTTAAGCGAGGTGAAGGGCAAAAGGAGACAGTTGGATGGGTGCTCGCGTCTTAGGTACCCAGAGGGCGGGGCCACTGGGGTGACGCTGATGCCCAATGCTGTAAAGGCGTGAATGTAATCCTTCAGGTAATCGTGCAGGGGCACAATTCCCACAGCAATAGTGTTGCACCGAGTGACCTGACTGATAAAGGGAACAAATGTTTTGGAAGATGTGCAATTCATTTATATACCGGTAAATGGTTTTTACAGAGCAGTCTAAAACTATTTCGCATGACTTTAAACGTGTAAAATAAAGTGTCAATTTGGGTCTAACCTACAAATGGTACTGTCATGGTGATTGCTGTTAAAATGGTTAATGAAACAAAGCTGCTATTTCAACTTTTTCTACAACACAAACAAGTTTCTGATCTTTTTTTATTATTTTTTTCTAAGCTGCTCATGTCACTGATATGCTTGTTCCCTACCACTTGGCTGCTCTCACTTAATTGGCAGCCAGAGCCATAAAGCTGACATTTAGATCTGAGGCCTCCTGTGCTGCTAAATGTTAGTTTCACTGAAGTTTTATGCGTGTCAGGAAACAATATGGTCGTTTTGGTTTTCTTTAATTTTTAATGTTCTGCTCTGCTTCAGGCCGCTGATACGCCAGAGGATCGAAACGACCCCATTTTTTACTACAACAAGATGGAACTGGGAGAATTAAATGACAACTTCACCCTTGAAGTGGAATCAAAGGTAAAAATGTGCATTTTAATTTTGGCTTGTCAAATTGTGCTGCTTTCCAATTGCTCACCCCCTCCTCTTCCCCAAACTCAACTTGTAGGTGTTCGACTGGATTTACTTCACAGCTAAGATAATGAACACAGTCAACGTCAACATTACCAGCACAGAGAAAGTCATAAACTACTCCCCCAACTATTATAGAAGACTTAACCAAATCTTGGACAAATACACAAAAAGGTGGGATTTAATTTATTTGCGGGGATTGTGTGCATCTTTGTTGTGTGGTGAACCATTGCTCTCGGATCGTACATACACTGTATATGTGAACAGAAATGTATTTATTTTGTCCCTTCACTCAGGGAGTTGCAAAACTACATGGTGTGGCGCTTTGCTATGAACATGGTGGTGGGCCTGAGCAGAGCTTACAGAGACACCAGGAAAGCTTTCCGCAAGGTATTCCACAAGTAATTAACTTTCACTAACATTAAAAATGGATGAAACGGGGAAATTTCTTCTGAGAATATATAGTGATATGAAATTACAGTGAAGCAAAGAACAGTATGCACATATTCAAGGTTTAAAGAATAGGTGATGTTTTGTAGAAAAGTCGAGCAGTTATTCAGCTGAGGTGTTTGGAACAAACTTGGTTTGGAGACAAATGGATCAGTTTTGCCATGGATGTGTATTGACATTGCAGCTGGGGTTGTTTGAACAAACCAGAAATCCACTTGCATCTTGGTCCCACTCTGACTAGTCATTGGCTTGTAATGTGGATCAAAACTAAAACTCTCCAAATTGAGGTTAGTCAAACGTCTACAACACTTGTTTTATAAAACCTCACTATAAAAATTGAAACTTTTGCTTTCACACTTGAGCCAAAATTGTATAAAATGAAAACCTAAAATCTGATTCAGCTTTGTTATTGCACTGAGGAAAGTGTCTAAATGAATTTGCTGCTGGGGTTAGCAATGCATCCAAACTGTGAAAGTTAAGCCTTCACAATCGGCAAAAATTAGATTGTCATTGAGGCCTATTAGGTTTTAGGTTAATGGAAGTACCACTCCTGTTTTTGCATCAAGAAAACTTGCAACAATTTCTCAAATAATAAGCTATTTATTCTTCACCACAACGAACAGGCACATAGTATGCAATACTGCAGAAGTTGCACAAATCCACCAGTTGATCTCGTGCCCCATTTTTACCCCACTTGTGAGCTGTAAAGTGACGTTTTTTATTTTAATTGGTGGTTCTTCATTCCTACCCCCACCTACATCAAACTTTAGGTAGTTGCTGAAAGAACAAGATTGATAAAGGCGGTCAAAGTTTTCTATGTAGGGTAGCTGGGCTCTCTCTCATGCACTGTAAAGTCCAGTTCGGCCTGAGTGGTTCTGTTTTTTTTTTTTTTAAAGCTGTTGAAATTATCGCGTTATTTGCGTTATTTTAATTATTTTGACGCAAAATAAAATAAAACAATATTTATTTTTATTTTTTATTTTTCTTCTCAGCAGAGTGCGGCCTCGATTTGGGTGGTATTGTCATGGCAAGGGCACTGGTGCTTCTTTTGTCTTGTCTTTTTTCTTTTTTTCTTTTTTTTCTTCCCTAAACAAAAATGTCAGCTCTCTATCTTTCAACCAGCCAGAAGCAGCTGAAGACTCTGGTGGTAAGGAGAAGTCGCTGGAATTATGATGTGACATGATACCCTGGGCCAGTGAACCAATTAATGGCCAGTAGTCTGCTGACATAAAATCTGCAGCATCAGCCCAACCCGAATGGAACCCCAGGTTTCTGAGTTTCAAAAATTGATGTGGAACTGGGTCAGACTTTCAAATGCAAATACACAAAAACAACCTTGGCCCTTTTTTTTTTCCGCATAATGTCAGTTCATTTAGCTGATGCTGGATGCAATACTAAAAATTAGCTAAATGTCAATAATTTAATATGTTGACATAAATACAGCAGACTAGGATTTAGATATGTTAATGAAGTGTGTACCATTGTATAAAAAAAAAAAAACTACTGTATAGTACGTTTTAATTTGTTCATGAACAAACTTAAATGTGTAAAAAAAAAAACAGGTTGGTATGTTCCTAATGGAAGCATACTGTATGTGCTCAGATTTATTTTTAACATTTGTTTGGGTTCTTCTTTAATAAACACATTATACAATTAACATTACTCAGTTTTCCCTCATGATTGCTTGTTCTCCACAAGGCTCTGTATGGTGTAACGTCAGAAGATGCTGTGTGGCGACGGTGTGCACGTTATGTCAACAACAACATGGACGATGCTGTAGGACGGCTGTATGTGCAGGAGGCCTTCTCTGAAAATAGTAAAGAACTGGTGAGTTGAAGGTGAAGTGGCCTTTTGATTGGATCAGAATAAATTTGAAAAAGAAGCTACTATGAATACTTAAGTATAATGGGCATCCTGATGTGAAATGTTTGCTTTCTTTTCCTTGACATTTTTAATATAATATAAATTGTGTGGGTGTCTAATTTATCCACACATATAGTATGAGAACGCGTTTCAGACAACTCATCAGACCTTTCTTCTCTACTGGACCTCTGTAATCCAAGATAACACAGAGCCAATATCCAACTTCCATGTGTTTACATGTGCTTTAACCATCCAGCCATTATCTTCAACCTGCCTTTTTTATTTATTTATTGGGCTACAGGGATCATTCCCCCATGTCCATCTATCACTGTGGGAGAGGTGGGAGACACCCTGGATAGGTCTCCAGTCCATCACAGGGACACATGGAGACAAATGAGACAATTCGCACTCTCACTCACACCTAGGGACAATTTAGCTACCAATCAGTCTAACATGCATGTTTTTAGTCTGTGGGAGGAAACTGGAGTACCTGGAGAAAACCCACATGCACTAAAACACAAACTCCATCCAGAAAGGTCCGTGGCTGGGATTTGAACTGGCAGCCTTCTCCCTAAGAGGCAGCACCAGCTCTTCCAACTGATCCACCGTACCACTGCTGCTTTAGCCATGAAAGTTTATCTAACCATACCCATTGCTTGACCATACCTTGTTTGATTTGGCAACTGGCAAACTTTAATCTTAAAAGGCATTTAATTGATTAAGACGCCAAACATCACTTATGCTAGTGAAGATTCCCAGTCATCCAGGACATGATAAAAACAGAAAAAGCGTTCAATACAAAAATAACTGGACTTTATTTGTAACAGAAAACGTTATGCCCTCTATCCAGAAGGCTTTCTCAATTCAAAGAGCAGGCTGTGTGATGAGAATGAAGTTATAACGGGCTGAGATGACGCACACAAACCTGAGATAAACACACACATCATATTTAAATTGACAAATCGCACATCACACCTTAACAGTAGGGGTTTCTTAAGGTCTTTGTTAGTCTAATTCACATAAGCGGCTCCTCTGTTCTCATCAGGTGTGAACCGTCTGGGAATCAGACCTAAGGCTGCATTATATGTTTTTGAAAGTTGGAACCTGAGCCCCCCCCCCCCTCTGTTAAGAGAAGGCCTTTCTTTTTTAACATAAACAGCTTCTTTCACACCCCTCTCAAACCATCTGTGTTCTCTGTCCAAAATGTGCACATTCTGGTCCTCAAATGAGTGACCCTTGTCCGTGAGGTGGAGATGAACAGCTGAGTTTTGTCCAGAGGAGGTGGCTCTCCTGTGTTGGGACATTCGTCTGTGAAGAGGCTGTTTAGTTTCCCCAATGTAGAGGTCTGGACTGTCCTCGCTGCACTGGACCGCATAAACTACACCACTCTGTTTGTGTGTAGGTTTTTTGTCCTTGGGGTGCATCAGCCTCTGTCTGAGAGTCCTGCTGGGTTTGAAATGTACTGGGATGTTGTGTTTGTTGAAAATCCTTCTGAAATTCTCTGATACTCCAGCCACATAAGGGATGACAATGTTTTTTTTGTCTGTTCTCCTTTTTCTGTTCATTTTTACGTTTTGTCGATTTCCTCGCTGACTTGACAAAGGCCCAGTTAGGATATCCACATGTTTGGAGAGAATTTTTGATGTGTTTCTGTTCCTTTTCCTTCCCTTCTGTCTTTGTGGGGATGTGTTTGGCCCGATGTTGTAAAGTTCTGATGACAGAAAGTTTGTGCTCTAGTGGATGGTAAGAGTCAAACAGAAGATACTGGTCTGTGTGGGTTGGTTTTCTGTAAACTTCAATGTTGAGGCTGTCCTCTCATTCCATGTGAACCAAACAGTCCAAAAAAGGCAGCTTGTTATCGTTTGCATCCTCTCTGGTGAACTTGATGTTGTTGTCGACCGAGTTAATGTGTCTGAACTCTTCCACTTCCTTGGTTTGGATTTGGACCCAGGTGTCATCCACATATCGGAACCAATGGCTTTGCTTTGTTCCCTCATAGGAGTTAAGGGCTCTGTGTTCCACTTCCTCATGTAGAGGTTGGCAACAATGGGTGACACTTGGGGATGGGAATTGATAAGAATTTGGCAATTCCAATTCCTTTATCAATATAATTTATCGATTCAATTCTGTTATCAATTCTCATTGGGTTAGGCAATAAAATATAGTAGTGATGGGGTTTCAATCATCTTTAACTTTACCTTAAAAAGAACCACACAAGAAATACAAGAGTAAGTTTCAAGAAGCAGACTTTGCAAAGGGGAGATAACTTCAAACTCGCTTGGAGCCAGGCTCAAACGTGTTTGAAGCAAGTCCGAAGTGGTCAGTGCGTGCTTGGCTTCTATTCTCTCAAAAGTAGGATAATGAGTAATAATAATAATAATAATAATAATATAATAATAATAATAATGTATTTTCCTGTCATCTGCGTATGTTTCCCATACACAGACGAAATTTGTCTCTGCATTTAACCCAACCACCTACCAGGTGGTGCAGTGAGCAGCCATAGAAAGCGCCCGGGGAGCTGGAGAATTAGATGTGCACTCATAGACACCCCAAGGTGTGTAGTGGCCGGGACGCGAACCCGCGTCCTTCGGGTTCCAAGTCAAAAGCCCTGCCACTACACCCATGATAACAGTTTCAGATAGCACATGGAAAACATGGTAGTGTTCAAAACAAACAATAACATAATGTCAAAACATTATCTGTGATTTAAACATGAGCTGGCCTAATCAGTGTTTTTGTTCTGTGTCCAGGAAACAACTGCTTGTGCTCTTCAGATAAGTTTTGTTACATACAGAAAGACTTTTAGAGAAGCAAACGTGGTTAATGATTCATCAGAATACATTTAAAGTAATACGTTTTAATTGATCAATCTTTAATTTCTCTAGCAAGAAGTATTCAAGTTTTTGCAGGTAATCCGTGACTTTCTTTTTAAATGTGTTAGTTGGGTCCCTCTTCAGGGGCTCATAGGTGTTCCTGTCACTCAGTAGTGTGGAGAGAATGAGCATATTTTGGACAGAACACAGATGGTTTGACAGGGGTGTGAAAGAAGCTGTATATGTGAAAAAAATCATTT
>JBBPBX010037484.1:16164-30902 GCA_038048925.1 Garcialebias charrua | reverse complement strand
ACCGGAAAATGAGCCAGATGCTCCTCCCACTGCGCGTCATCAGACGCGTTCGGTGGGAACAGACATCTGGTGACAAGCAGCCAACAGGGTGCGTCAGGAGCGTTTTCAATGCTTAAGACGCGTTCGGTGGGTACCCGGCATGAAGCAAGTGCGTGAGTTTTACCTCCAGTTTTGAATGCAGACCTTTCCACAGGTGGTTATGCCATTTAAGTGATCTGATCATTGATAATCTCCTAAAAGCAACACTAGGAAGGGTTTTGTTGTGCTGCATCTTCTGGTGAATCAGATGAAAGGAGTTGGACAGGATGATGACTCTCTGTGTTGCCGATACACGGTGTCAGCCTGGATCAAACAGTAGGTGACCAGTGAGCAAAAGGCACAAGAAAGAAGCAAACACAAACATGTCAACAAATAGAGGAATATCACCCAGTTTGTCTTACATACTGGGATAACAACAACAAAAAAATGTAGGAGAGAAGCCTTTCAAGGCCTGCCCCAGCTGACAGGAGGAGCAGTGGTGAATAAAGAAAGACAAATAAAAATTGGATTTGAAAGAGGAAAAATCTGCCCTACAAAGAAGGATGGGGGGAGGTAAGGAGGGCAGGGTGTTAGAGGAAGCTCCTCCAACCTAGCCCATCTCCAGCTGTCACAAATCATTTCTGCTCGAGAAGTGAGGGGAGGCGAAATGTCAAAATATTTGAATAAATTGCACCGAAGCCTGTTGAGAGTGGGGCGCTGCGGTGAGAGGGGTATTGTTGGTGCCAATGGGGTGGAGAGGGTTGTGGGAATAAGATGGGGAGTTGGGGGTAGGTGGATGTATCACCGGGGGAGTTGCATGTAAAATATCCCTCACCGGCCTCTGGAAGCACATGAGCAAAATGGAAATCAAAGGTTTGACCTTTGCATAGATATCTTGGTCTGTTTTAGGCAGTTTCCCTTTTTTCTTGTTCAAGTTTAACACTTCAAACGCACTTAATGCTGAAACTATAAATTAAAACAAATACAGTACAATGTAACATAGGCATTTTATTAAACTTTTGTTGCCTTTTTTGACTGTTTCCTTGTTGTTTTGTTTGTACATACTGAAAATTTTCTGAAGAATTTGTGATTTTGCCCTTTTATCTTCCAACAATGTACTGTAGACTAAATGTTCACTTTCTCTGAATCGTCCAATCATTTACACTTTTCTTACTGATGTCATGTGCTATCACACATTTGACTGAATGTGAGGGACATTTAGATACAATGACAATGTAATCTGTTTTGGAAAAACATTTTTTTAAAATTGCTGTTTGTATAAGTGTCAACATTGTAGTTTGTGTTTTTTTCCTCTCATAAAGTCAAATTTATAATTACGTATTGTCTTTTTGTTGTTGTTGTGAAGAACAAGATTTCTTATAATTTATCTGAAAAATAAAAGTCAGTCAAACTATCCAATCTAGCTAAAGTTCAAGTCCAAGTAGGTACTGTATACTGTCATTTCCCCACATGTGGTACATGAGGTGGAACAAAATTATGTACACATGGTCTCAGTTACATCCAACATCATGGAAGGATCTATATATGAGAGTATAAACAGAAATCTTTGCTTTTGCTTACAGAAAAAATAAACGTGGAGTTTGAAATTCTGAACATTTCCCATCCATTAAAAACAATAAAATGTTGAACATCCTGTATCCACCTTACAAATTAAAAGTTTCTTAGTGTAACAGATTTGCTGAATTACCACTTTAACAACCGTCAAATTCAGAGAACAGGCCACTACACTATTCAAAGGTTGATGTGATAAAAACAGGAGACAGTGAGAAAGATCAGGAGATGTTGATTGGTTAATTCAGTCTTTAAGCTTGTAAAAGGAGAAAGAGAGAGAACAGACTGAGACCTCATCCTCCAGTGACCAGTGAAGTTCACCCATCCATCCATCCATCCATCCATCCATCCATCCATCCATCCATCATCATTACCCTCTTCTTCCTTTTTGGGTCACAGGAGTAAGTAAGTAAGTAAAGTTTATTTATAGAGCGCTTATCACAGACATAAAATCACAGAGCGCTCTACAATAAAAATCAACACTAAAAATATACAAAGAATAAAACAAGCAAAAGAACTACAAAAAAGCACAATAAAATCATGACATAAAAGCCTGAGAGAATAAAAGTGTTTTCAGTTGTTTTTAAAAAGCCTCAACAGAGTCAGCAAAACAAATCTGCAGAGGCAAACTGTTCCAAAGCCTGGGGGCCACTGACTGAAAGGCCCTGTCCCTGTCAGGATGGCACCAGGATGGCGCCATCTAGTGGGTATCCTTTGTTCTGTTCTCCTTTGTTTTCTGTCAGCCAGCTCTAGATATTTGTTTTTAGTTTTATTTAGTTTCCCTTGTACCAGTTTTCCTAGCTTCATGGTTAGCCTTATTCCCTAGATCCTGCCCCAGTATTTATTAATGTTTAGGTTTGGTAATTCCCCTGGTCTCCTTGTTTATCAGTTCTTACTTCTTGTATTTAGTTTCTACATCTCCAGTCCTTTACTTCTAGTTTAAGTCTCCTTGTTTATTTACTCTTAGTTTAACCTTTTATTAGTTTCCCTTCTGGTCTCAATGTTTGATCACTCTTGGTTTGACCTCCAGTTTAGTCTCCTTTTATTTAAACCTTTATTTATTTAGTATACCAGTCCTGCTCTGTGTCTTTAGTTAGTTAATTGTTCCCAGGTGTTTTGTGATTGCGTCCTGTCTTGTCTCTGTGTATAAATAGCCTGTCTGTCAGTTAGTTCCTTGTGGTGTCCTCGTTGGGTCTCCCCTGATGTCTCCTGTGTTGATCATGTCTCCTAAGAGTGAGTTTGCTGCCCTGTCAGCTTTTTGATTTATTATCATTAAATATCTATTTTTGTATTCCTGCCTCCTGTGTCTTGTCTGCACCACTGGGTTCAAGCCTGCCTGTAAACCCTGACAGTCCCCTTTAGTTCCCTTTCAGTTGGTCTCTCGGTGCAACATACTTGCTATGGGAATTGCGCCCCCGCGCGATTACCTGAAGGAATACATTCACGTCTTTTACGGCAGGGGGCGTCACCCCGCGTCAGAGGTACCGCCCTTTAGGTACTTAAGCGACTGACGCCCCTCCAACTTTCTCTTTTTTACCCTTCACCTTGCAAAACCTGAACTACCTCTCTTCGCGGGACTTCTCTGCTGCTCCATTGCTTAGCCTGAGGTGAGCTCGCTCCCTGCACAGAGCACACAGAGAATTTTCCCTGCGTACTGCTGGACTAGCGAAAGCTAGCCCAGCACATTTCTATAACCTCAAAGTTTTCTCCTATCCTCTCTCCACAGGTTGCTTCGCTCGACGGCGTTATAACTGCGCCACAACCGCTACCCCGGCTAACATCCTAGCGGGCTAGCCAGCGAAAGCGACACAACGGAGGAGACACTTGAACAAAGAAGAAAAAGGATTCTGGAAGGACTTGCTCGCCTTATCTCGGACATGCCTCCGGAGAAAGGAAAGCGAAAGACAAAACTTCAAAGGAAAACCAGCGGGACGGCGAGCCCAACCTCGCGCGCCTGTCCCAGTGGCTGTGGATTTTCCCTCGCAGCAACGGACACCCATGAGGCCTGTCCAGTCTGCCTGGGTATATTTCATGCAAGACCAGCTCTGGACGCTCCCGATTCTTGCCCACACTGCAGCCAGATGTTGGATGCGGTGCTGCAGCATTGGGTGGACCTCATGGCTAAGGCCATGGGAAGCTCGGCTGGACCACAGGACTCAGACACCACAGAGACCCTCACTCCGACCCCAGAGCTTGAGAACATGGCTCTACACGACAGCACGCACGTCGAATGGGGCGACAGCCCTGACCCGCTTGCTCCCATGGTGGACCTAACAGTCGAGTTCGAGACCAGAGGCATGATGAATGAAGACGAGATCTCCATCTCAGCCTCGGGCGAATTTTCAGCGGAGGAACCAGAGCTCGAAATCGAGGATCCGGGAGAGGACCTCTCCAGGACCCCGGTACCTGTGCTCCCTGAAACATATTTTTCTATTCCTGCCCTCTTCGACCTGTGCCATAGAGCAGCGGACACGTTGCACATACCCTGGCCGGAACCCCCGCCTCGCCAACAGGTCACAACGCTGGCAGGGAACTACTTTTATTCAAAACAGCAGGCAGCAACGAGGCAAAGGATGCCCGTGTTCTCGGACTTCCTTACAGAACTAACACGCACCTGGTCTCAACCACGAGCGCCCATGTGCCTTCCTCTCTCACAGTTCCTTGTCGTGGAAAGGATGGATGAGGTGGGAATAGCCAACGCGCCTCAGATTGAGGACACACTGGCGTCCCACCTAGCTCCCAAGTCATCCGAGACAAAACTGACTCTCCCCAGCAAAGCTTGCAGAGCCTCGGTGTCTCTCCTCGAGAAGTGCTACAGAGCTCAAGGACTCGCGGCGCGCGCAATGAACGCGTCCGCAATGATGCAGGCTTACCTTGCGGAAAAACTCCAACAACTGCAGGTAACCTCGGATAAGCAGGCTGCTGCCGACTTACTGGATGAAGCCCACAGAGCAACAGACTTCGTTCTCCGTATGATGGGGACAGCTGCTGTAGCTCAGGGCAGAGGTATGGCGGAAGTGGTCATCGCGATCCGCCACCTGTGGATGACGCTGACGGATTTACCAGAGAGACAAAAGGTGCCTTTTCTCCCCCATTCAATAGAAACGGAGGAGCTATTTGGTCAGACTTTGGAGCGAATCCGGACCAAGCTGGACCAAAGGCGCAGGCAGGCTGAAGCTCTCAGGGTGGGCATTCCCCGTCTGAGTTCCTCCCCCCCCCAAGGAGCCTGCTGGAGGCAGACCTGCACAGCCTCGGCACCGCTCGATGACGCGGATACCACCGCAGAAGCGGCCAGCATACGAGGAGGAACCTCGGCAAAGACCCCCGCCGAGCCAACCTCGCTCCGAGCATGCATGGAGCAAAAATAGGTTTGTCCCATGCCAGGCGAGCAGGCATAGGGCCTCCTCAGCTAACCGGGACACCCGACAAAAATGTGCCTGATGAACTAGGCCCACGTTTACCTTTTAGATAACTTCCCGCCCACGTGGTAACGGGAATGTTCGCACCTTGTTCAGACTTTATTTGTAGCAAAGTACAAATGGCTGATAATTCTGTTGCATGCACAAACCATGCTCTCCCTGCTGTGAGTGACATCAAATCATGTATGTCGTTGCACATAAGCCCGAATAAAGATCATAAAACAGCACACCCTGTTTTATTGACTATTAAAAAAACAACAACAACAACACCAACACAAATATTTTCAACAGTACGGGCCTCTCTGGCCTGTCAGCCGTCATAAAGGGGGGGGGGCACATCCCCCTCCCTCACGGCTCATGGGGTGTTAGTCTATTCAATAAACCCCAGCAGGGTGCCTCAGGGCCTGTCTCTAGGGGACAGACCCAGAGGCGTCTGCGAACAGACCCCCCACCTTTCGCGAAGACAGGTGAGAGAGGACACGTGTTCCAGCCCCCGCTCCATGGTGAACGAGGGGCCGGTCAATACACTAACCAGATGAACACGTGACATGTTCGCACCACAGGAGAGCACGTCAACAGATTCTAAGGATGGAGGAGTCACGACGGACGCTCCAAGGCAGCCACAAATCTCACACCATCACAGCAGTAGCTGTGATCTTGTTACTGTGGGTGTAGACGGATTGGAGTCGAACCAGATTTCTCTTCCTGTTTTTTAAAGGAAACTGGGCTCCTTATCAACAAATGATCTTAAGTCTGCCGGTCACAAAGGACCATCTCCACGTTCACACGTTGCAGCTGCCCTTTATTATTCATGAAGGACACACAACGCCCAAGCGGTGAACGCGCAGCACGTGACTTCCCTCACTAAGCTGCATCACACTTGCTCCCACACAACTTTATCCCACCGGGTGAGACACCAATTGGAGTTAGGAGGTCTGCTCGTTTACAAAAACTGCAGCCCCTCAATCCAATACATCCTGTTTTGGAGGGAAATAATAAGTTCCTTGCTCCAACTCGATCTAATAAAATTAATAGACTTCATCTGTCTTCGAAGAAACTCGATCAGTGCGGTCTGTTAACACATCAACGTGAAGGCCCTCTCCCCAACCTGGTGGACCCTCAAAGGCTCACACAGGACGTTGCAGTCCAGCCACTTAGGCCAGGGACTGGAACTAATTCCAGCCTGTTAGCTGAAAAGGACAGGCTGATGGCTTCGGGCCTACCGGAGAACGTGGTGAAAACCATACAGAATGCCCGTGCTGGGTCAACACAGTCCTTATACGCGCAGAAGTGGCGCATTTTCGAAGCCTGGTGCTCAGAAAGGAATATTATTCCTTATGCTTGCGACCTGGCTCAGCTCCTTACCTTCCTTCAGGATCTACTGGAAAAGGGTCGTTCTTATTCAACGATTAAAGTGTTCCTTGCAGCTATCTCTGCTTGTCACGAGGGCTGGGGACACAGGACTCCTGGAGCTCATCCAATCATAATGAGATATATGAAAGGTGTGCTTCGAACCAAGCCACCCAGCAGGACATTGACCCCTGGTTGGGATTTTGGCCTGGTCTTGGGGGCTCTTTGCGACCCGCCATTCGAGCCTCTGAGCGAGATTAAGATAGATCTTCTATCTTATAAAACTGCTCTTCTACTGGCTCTTTGCTCAGCGAAACGTGTGGGTGACCTCCACGCTCTATCTGTACATCCGTTATGTACCATATTTGCCCCTGACGGGTCAAAGGTCACCCTGAGGCCTAATCCTGCTTATACTCCCAAGGTCTTGACCTTGAACCATAGGAGTCTAGACTTTGACCTCTCCTCCTTCCCACCTGCCCCTGTCCTTACTCAGGAACAGGAGAGACTAAAGGCTCTCTGCCCTGTGCGGGCTTTACGCACTTACATACAGAGAACAGCTGAATGGAGGGAAACAAACCAACTGTTCGTCTGCTTTGTCGCACCTGCTAAAGGAAAGGCTCTATCAAGACAACGCCTCTCACATTGGGTGACGGAGGCCATTAAGAGGGCGTACAGTAGCAAAGATCAACAGGTGCCCCCTGGAGTGCACGCTCACTCAACTAGGGGCTTGGCCACTTCGTGGTCACTGTTCAAGGGCGTGCCAGTTACAGACATTTGCGCTGCTGCGAACTGGAGCTCATTAAACACTTTTGCAAAGTACTACAGTTTGAATGTTACTGCGTGTGATGTCACTCAGGCTGTTCTTTCTAATACACAATAGAAAGTAGCTTTGAGATGCCTTCTGGTCAAAGGCAGACGTTCACACTAGCAGGCATTTTACTGAGCATTTCAAGGGCGTGAATGGATTACGTTCCCATAGCAAGTATGTTGCACCGAGAGATCAACTGAAAGGGAACTGAAAGTTATGCACCATAACTCATGTTCCCTGAAGGAAGGGAACGAGGTGCAACATATCAGGCTCTTTTCAATGCTGAAAGCTCGGTGAAGTGCAATTTTGGAGAAAGTTGGAGGGGTGTAATCATATAGGACTTATTGGTATCGATATTAGCTCTGATTTACTAACTACTTTGACAAGAATTCAAATTAAAAACAAACAGACAGTTAGGATCTAACTTACTGTTGGCACAAACTTACAGTTTTACATTTAGAAATAAACATAAGGAGGAGTTTAAGGAGGAAGATTAAAGATTGAAAGGAAATGGTTGAATCTTATCTTGAGATGTTTATCCAGAGTGGTTCTTCCTCTGGTCGGTTTCAGCTGGACGTCCGTACCGTGATGAAACGACGTTTACCTTTGTGAAGATTTTCTTATCTCGACTCCAGTAAATTAGTCAAGCCAGATGCGCATGCCCTGCTGCGTTGTACAGGCGACAAATCTCATCTTGCCACGGTCTCGTGAGGTCTGCTTCGGCCTCCCAGAGTGATGTTATCAGCTCCGGTTTGGTTTTCAAGATAACTTCCAGAAAGAGTTCACAGCTTGGAGCTGTGATACTCAGATGGCTCACAGCTGAACTGCTGTTAGAACCTCGCTGAAGACGCGGGCCTTTGACTGATGGCCGGACGTACATCAGCTTGGAGAAAGACGTCTATGCATCTTCCCTTCTCCCAGAGAACTCACAGTTGTTGAGTTAGTGGTTCCCCTTTGCACTCAAGAAGTTCAGGAAGTGTCCCTTTATATGGGAGGCGGGGGCTCCCCACCTCCTCAATGACTACTGGCTGGTTTAACAAAATAAGAGATGGAATTTTGATTCCCATAGGCAGAAAGTCTCTGACGGACAACAGGAAAACTGTTTACATAAATGGCCAGATGGACTGGCCTGTGAGATGGAGAGTTATGTCTAGCTCGAAGACAAAACAGAGAAGGAAGTGAACAGCTTTACCATGACTCGTGTCCCAGATTCAGAGCACACTTGTAATGAAGAATAAACCAGCAGAAGGTCAAACTCATGCAAGTAACAGATCATCATTAAATTACAAAAGTATACTGTAGATCAATTCTGAATTAACACACATTAAAAATAAAGTTCAATCTGATTAATTGGTGTCCATTAATTCAAAATAATTGTAACAAAATTAGTGTCTACTTGTCTCCTTGAGAGTTTCAAGAAAGTGTAACACTCAAGAGTTTCAGAGAGATGTGAAGAGGTTTAAATCCCATAACGGACATGAGAGTGCTGTATTTCTACAGGGGAGTCAGTCACTTAAGTACCTAAAGGACGGTACCTCTGACGCCGGGTGACGCCCCCCTGCCGTAAAAGGCGTGAATGTATTCCTTCAGGTAATCGCGCGGGGGCACAATTCCCATAGCAAGTATGTTGCACCTCGTTCCCTTCCTTCAGGGAACATGAGTTATGGTGCATAACTTTCAGTTTTCAACTGCGTACGTGGAACATCCAAGAAGTTCTGGGTCTGTGATCGAAGACCACGAGCAGCAGAGTATTTAGTTAAAAGCTGACAAAGATACACAGGAGCCATTTAAAGCTCTGTATGTGAGCACAAGGACTTTAAAACAGATTCTAAACTCTACTGGGAGCCAGTGAAGTGAATACAGAACTGGAGTGATGTAGCAGTATTTACTGGATCTAGTGAGAAGTCTGGCAGCTGCATTCTGAATCACTTGTAGACGTGATAAAGAAGACTTGTCCAGGCAGGTGAAAAGGGCATTACAGTAGTCCAGACGCGATGACACAAAAGCGTGAATAATTTTCTCTAGGTCAACTCCGGAGACCATAGGTCGTATTTTAGAAATGTTTCTTAAATGAAAGAAACAAGAACGGGAAATAGTCCTAATGTGATACTCAAAGCCTAATGATGATTCATATGTGACTCCTAGATTTTTTACTTTTGCTTTGGCTACTGGGCAGAAAGAGGCAATTTTCTGATTGATTTTTGAGTGAAGGTGACTGTGAGCAGAAATCAAAGTCTCTGTCTTACTTGTGTTTAAAACAAAAAAAGTTACTGGCGAGCCAGTCACTTATACGGGACAAGCATTGGACAAGGATGGATAACTTGTCCAGCTGGTGGGGTCGGAACAAAAAATACAACTGAATGTCATCAGCATAAATATGGTAAGAAATATCAGAAAAGGATTGAATAATGCTGGCAAGTGGGATAATATAAAAGGAAAACAAAAGTGGACCCAGAACTGAACCTTGTGGCACCCCACAATTTAAGGGGCCACAGTCAGAGGAGAACCTGTCTGTCTTGATGCAGAAAGTTCTGTGAGAGAGGTATGATGTGAGCCAGTCCAAAGCTGAGCCAGAAATACCAGCCAGTACCATCAGCCTGTTTAATAAGATTGTGTGGTCAACAGTATCAAAGGCAGCACTAATCCAACAGGACCAACACAGAGCATTTCCCATCATCATAAGCCATTAACAGATCATTGTGGACGTTTAATAGGGCAGTTTCAGTGGAATGGTGTTTTAGAAAACCAGACTGAAAGGGATCAGAGATCTGTAACAGACAGAACCAGGATCTGAGTTGGGTTTCTACAACTTTTTTAAGTAAGGGGCCACTGGTGCCCATATCCAGCAGTCACTGTACAAGCGGGAGACACCCTGGACATGTCTCCAGTCCATCAAAGAGACACACAGATACAAATGAGACAAACAACATTCACTCTCTCACTCTCACCTAGAGACAATTTAAAGTTACCAATCAGACTAACATGCATGTTTTTTGTCTGTGGGAGGAAACCAGAATACCTGGAGAAAACCCACATATGAACGGAAAAAACAGGCTAACTCCATCCAGAAAGGCCCCTCGGACAGCAATCGAGACCTTCTCACTGAATAATAATAATAATGAATTTAATTTATAACGCACTTTTCATTAATGAAAATCTCAAAGTGCTACAATGTGCAACAAAATGAACAAAAAGACTGAGAGGCAACCTCTCTACCAACTGCACCACCAGTGAAATCCTGTGGCACGAATGAACGTGTAATAGATTAATAATAGTAATAAATGTAGAGTAAGGTATTTAAACACTTACTGATTTACTATTATTGTAGATGCGCAGTTTAGCAGACTTTAATCTTGCACAAACTGCCACCAAAGAGCGAGTTCTTCCTTTTTCCGATACTAAGTTGTTTTTACTGTGATTAGACAAGAAATGTAATTTCACGCTTAGACTTCAATTTATATTGGTCTACCAAAAGAATAGACCTTTTATTGAAACTATCACAAAAATTACATAAACATTTGTATCGATATTAGCTCTGATTTAATAACTACGTTGACAAGAATTCAAATTAAAACAAACAGACAGTTGGACCTTTCTGTTGGCACATTACTTAAAGTTTACCATGATGAAAATAAACATAAGGAGGAGTTTAAGGAGGAAAGATAAAAGATTGAAATGAAATGGTTGAATCTTATCTTGAGATGTTTAACCAGTGATAGCACCCTCTGCTCGGTTTCGGCTGGACGTCCGTCCCGTGATGAAACACTTTTACCTTCGTGAAGATGATCCTGTCTCAACTCCGGTAAATTAGTCAAGCCAGACGCGCATTCTGCTGCGTTTTACAGGCGACCACTTTCATCTTGCCACGGTCTCGTGAAGTCTGCGTCGGCCTCCCAGAGTGATGCCTGGTTCTGGTTTTGTTCAAGATAACTTCAGAAAGAGTGTCACCGCGTGACACTCGAAGGGGTTCACAGCTGACGTGCTGTTTGAACCTTTGCTGAAGACGTGGGCCTTTGGTGCCTGGCCGGAACGTACATCAGCTTGGAGAAAAACGTCCGTGCGTCTTCCCTTCTCCCTCAGAACTCTAAAACCCAGTGAGTGCTGAGAACTGAGTCCCAGCACGGAGACAAAACAAAAGGCAGGTGTGAAAACAGAGCACTCTCTGTTTAAGCACAGATGAATTGTTTTTAGAACGGACGGGAGACCGAAGATTAAGTTATGTCTAGAACTTCTCTTTCGTTCCAAAAACAGTTCAAACAAATAGACGGATTGTTCATTCAACTTTAAACACTTATTCTGCATAGAGCATGACAGTTTAAAGCATGATCATTCTGAGATGTTCTCTTAACTTTGTCATATTTAAAATATACCAGCTTAGTAAAATCATCATTGAAATGACAAAAATACTGTTTGATCAATTCTGAATTAACAGACATTAAAGAGAAAGTTCAATCTGATTAATTAGTGTCCATTAATTCATAATAATTGTTAACCAAAATAGTGTTTACTCGTCTCCTTGAAGATCTTCAAGAAGGTGTAACACTTAGAGTTTCAGAGAGATGTGGAGAGGTGTACTTGAAGGTCAAGACAGAAATATCAGAGGCTAGGTGTATCACTACAGTCCCCCTTTTTGGAAGTCATCGCCTGTCCTTGGGGATGAGTTCCAACACGAAAGGATACCACCGAATGTCTCTGACCTCTATGTAATCCAGCAAGTGGAAAAAAAAAAAATCAAAAAGAAAGTTCAAAAATATATTCCCATAATGTTTTTGGAAATTCCATACTGTTCGTAGGTAATCCCTTTGCGGTAAGCTTTCAATCCTTTGGAAAACATAGTCTGTTAACCCATGGGAAACTGAGTCTGTGATCCCTTGGAAAACAAAGTCTTATAATCCACAACGGTAAATCCACAACGATGGGGGTTATTGATTTCATCAGCAAGAATGGAATTTAATCAGCATGTAGAGGGGATCCCTCGATTGAAGCAGAGGAGGCGTCCTTGGATGAAGGTTGAAGACCAACGTTGGATCTGCAGGTCCCCACATCGAAGGTTGCAGGCTGGACGGCTTCCAGTCGGTGCCACCCTGATTCAATGTGTCATGCAATTATGTGGTTTTAGGTGGGCTTATGATTGGGATTCTACATTAGGCCTACCTATATGCACCTGGTATGTAAGCTATCATGGATTAGATCAGCTAAAATTACCAATTAAGGGGTGGATCAATGCTGTAGAAATCAGAAATAGGGATCTATACCTATAGAAATGTGGAGGGCTTCTGTAACGAAGGCCTCTTCTTTCAAACTATTCCTCCATTCATTATTTAGTTTAGGTTAAACTAAAATACAAAAATGAAAACTAGTTTGGTCTAAATGTCTGTTGTCTCTTAGACGAACGACGCAAGATTTGGTAATCCCTAAAAATTTTGAAGTCTATGGCGAGACTCATCAAAATGAATAGATCTAGAATAGAAACGATCGCATCGGTTCTACCTAAATGATTGGGAGATCAGTGTAGATTATAGTACCTTAAGTAGTATTAATCTACTATGACTCATCAAAGATTGAGATCTTTAACAAAATGAACAGCATGTTGGCATAGTTAAAATCCATTTAAGTCTTCAACTAATCAACAATCAAAACCTCTATTGGCTGGGAGTGTTCAGAAAACAACAACTTCAATAACACAAAAGTAGCAATTAAGCAACTAAAAACAACGTTTCACTACGTCAAACTCACTCTGGTCGTCAGATTCCAACGTCACACACAAGAAAAACAGTTCTTAGCTTTATAACCGATGTCAATTAAATCCTACAGATTTAAACGGTTGTTAAGGTCAGTTTTTGTTGTGGGTTTTATGCTTAGCGTTTCCAAGTTCTAGTTGGAACGGTTTCTTTTCGCAACTAGAATAGTTTAAACTGTTTAAGCTTATTTACTATCCTGTGCTTGGACGACCTTCTTTTCCCATGAAGTCTGTGAGTTTGCGAGATCTTTGTCGTTTGTGGGGTTATTGAAATCTTTGTCCTTGACATGGGCATGACCTAACATCACCCCCCTGTGGTCATGAGGGACCACGCGCACGGGTGTGGACGTCCGTCCATGGGCACGAGTTAGGATGCCATTGTTTAGTTTAAGCCGTTCGCGCAGTTTATTGGGCACCTTGTGCAGGAACCTTATAGGTTTCGGCCAACGTACCTCTGTACGTTTACCTCTTTCTGCGTAATGCAGGTGTGTCACAACTGTCGGCGCCGTCGCAGGCGTGTCTCTGTCGTTGTGATGTATGTCATTCCACTTCATGAATGAAGAGGTGCTCTTTGAGCCTGTAAGAACTATGTCATCTCTGAGTAGTTCTAAATTCAAATGCTCTTGAACCAAGGTTTCATTGAACGCTTGGCTGATAACTGAATTACCTGTCCCAGAGGACAGTACAGCGTTCTCGGTGTGTGACCCTAGGATCTCTACACCGTCGTTTACCCGTGGTAGGAAGTGTGAGTCTGCCCCCCTTTTGTTTAAGGAGGGGTCCTCAAAATCTGTAACAATGGAGCCCAAGTGACTGTCAGAGTGTTGTAGACTGTCACTTTTTGGACTCAGATGTCCTTGAACCAAAACGTCACTGGAATCTAGGCTGTATGCCGAATTACCTGTCCCACGGGACAGTACAGCGTCCACGGTGTGTGATCCTTGGATCTTTACACCATCCTCTACCTGTGGTAGGAAGTGTGAGTCAGCCCCCCTTTTGTTTGAGGAGGGGTCCTCAAAATCTGTAACAATGAAGTCCAAGTGACTGTCAGCGTGTAGTAGACTGTCACCTTGTGGGCTCAGATGTCCTTGAACCAAGACTTCACTGAAAGCTTGGCTGTATGCCGAATTACCTGTCCCACAGGACAGTACAGCGTCATCGGTGTGGGACTCTTGGATCTCCACACCTTCATCTACCTGTGGCAGGAAGTGGTCCGGGAGTGCTGAAGGTGTCAGCTCGCAGAGGAGGTCCTCGTGATGGGCCAGAGTCTGGTCCAACTGTTGAGTCTCCTCTGTCTCACCTGTATATGAAGGTTCACTTACCGGGCTTGTGGTCTCGGTTGGGGAATCCAATGTGACCTTAGCGGTACCTGTTGTTAGACAGTCAGTGTCCTGACCTTGGGGAGGCACCTTGAATGGCAGTGGACTGCTCACTGTGGCCCACATTGTCTGATTGCCATAATTTATAATCGCTTCAAAGCGATTTATAAAATCTTGGCCAACCACAAATGGAGCCTGGAGTGAGTCAAGTTCAGACACATATACCGGGTGGTATAGTGTCATTTCGCCAATCTGCATGTGAACCATGGCTATTAGGGTTGTTCTCGTCTTTGCAAGGCCTTGTTGCTCACCATAAGTGTATTTCACAAAGGGTATTTGCCTGCCAACATCGTTAGCGGCGGTCCTTAGCTCCTCAAACAGTTCGGCTGACATGGTAGACACGTCTGAGCCGCTAACCAGGAGCGCTTCTTGCTCTAGGACCCCTTCCAATGTGAGTGGGAGGTAAGCTCTCTTAGCTTTACCCCTTCTTACAAAGTGACACAGAAACCGTTCAG
>JBBPBX010037483.1:0-30905 GCA_038048925.1 Garcialebias charrua | reverse complement strand
AGAACAACTGTAGAGAGACTGCTGCCTTGATCTTCTCTCGTAAATGAGCTACATGGTTTGAGCAACAGGAAGTGATGTTTACATTTCAGAATAAAATACTTTTTTATTTATTTATTTCTTGTATTGCGTTATTAGGCGTAGTCATAGTCATAAATATAATAGTTTAGTCATAGAATAGTCATAAATGATAGTTTGACAGCATTTTTGTACAAATAAATCCGTATAGAGCTAGGATTAGTCCGCCTGTGGTGATTTTATTTTGTAAATACGGAAGTTGTGCTCGTTCCTTTTCCTGTTGGTGCGACGTAATCTTCAAAAGTTGACTCCGGCACAGCTCCGTCATCCGGCAGAAATAGAAAAATTTCTAATTTTGACGGACTGCCGTCCGCTCTCCGCAGCTCGCCGCCGCCGTGCGGAGCCAGTGTAAATTCTGTCATTGATTATAATGGGTGCGTATTTGCTGCGGAGGTCGGACCGGAGCGGGGCGGAGCTGCAACGCATGTAGTGTATTTTTGGCGTGAGTGATAGAAAAGTTGAATCTGACGAAGAAAAGAGACCAGCTGGCTTGTCGTGCATTTAATCTCTTAGCACCCTGAATGTATGCCAAGTTCTTATGATCAGTAAAAATAACAAATGGTATTTCTGCACCCTCCAACCAATGTCTCCACTCCTCGAGAGCCAACTTTATGGCCAGCAACTCTCTGTTACCGACGTCATAATTGCGTTCAGCAGCAGAAAGACGACGGGAAAAGAAGGCGCAGGGGTGAAGCTTCCCATCGTCTGCTGCCCGCTGGGATAACACAGCCCCCACACCCGAGTCCGAGGCATCCACTTCCACAACAAATTGTCTGTGTGGATCAGGGTGGGCAAGAACGGGAGCTGAAGAGAAGCGTCGTTTTAGTTCTAGGAAGGCCATTTCTGCTGCTGGGGTCCAGGCGAATTTATGCAGAGTTGAGGTGAGCTGAGTAAGTGGCGATGCAACTTGGCTATAATTCTTGATGAACCGCCGATAAAAATTGGCAAAACCCAGGAACCGTTGTAACTGTTTTCGATCAAGGGGAGTAGGCCAGTCCGTAACAGCCTTGATCTTGTCGGGATCAGAACGAACCTGTCCTCTCTCAAAAATAAAGCCAAGAAAAAACACAGTAGACACATGGAACTCGTTCATCCGCAAGTATCGTAACATCCAACTGTCACCCTGCTCACTCACTGCTTGCTTTGCCGGGAGAGTGATTAGGTCATCCAGCCACTAGTGTCGCTGTAACCAGAGCATTTGTAGAGCATTTATGCCAAGTTACTGTTTTACTGTTTCAATTAAAAGAAACATGTTTTCTCACCACTTCTTTGATTCATTTTGTCCAGCTGTCGACTTTAAGTCTGTGTCCAACCAGAGCCAGGTATTGTGTAGTTGGTGCTTTTAATCAGTTTTCAGTTAAATTAATTCAATCCAAGTCTATAACAGTCACAAAATGTCACCGATATCACTCTGTTCCTCTAAAATCTTTCAGAAAATCGCAAAAGTGTATTGAATTGTATCGTTTGCTGAATATCGCAATATATAGCGTATCGTGAGCAGAATATTGTGTATCGTGACATTATTGTATCACTACAGCCCTAGTGTTTGTGGTACACCAGGGCTTTAATATGTATTTTAATCCCATTAAGTGTTTACCTTTTTATTGGATTTGCAGGTGCGCTAATGTGGCAGTAGGTTGTGTGTATAGTTTGGAGATTAGTGTGTGTATTGGTTGAGACTAATGTAGTATTAGCGCTGATGAGCTCCCACAGCTCATTAGCAGCATTGAGTGGTGTTGAGTCCCCCCCCCCCCCGTCGAACCACAGGGACACCAAGACGCTCATATCCAATGCATCTTCATCAGCGACTGCGTATTAACAACCATTAGCGCACGCATGCTCCGTCATGGAGAAAAGTGACCTTTACTGGCATGACTTTCAAGTGTGCATGGACGAACGAAGACACTTTGAAGTGAACGCAGCGTGGCATTTAAAAATGATAATTTAAAGACCGTGATGAGCTACAGGCCGTCCGGTAGTTTTAGATTTGTTTGTCTCGCACGTACAAAAACTGTTTTGTGCAGTGGGTTATTGTGTCCATTGAAATACTGCCCAGCACTAGTCCTGACCAGAGGCTGGGTGAGCAGCAGACCACTTCATCAGACCCACAGACCTTAATCAGCCTGAGAACACACACAGCGAGAGAGATGGATGAAGTGTGTGTGTGTGTGTGTGTTGCTCCAGTGAATGTGTGTGCGGGCAGTTAATCAACACATCAGCAGGACCAAACACATACAAACCACCTGACTCCATTCTAGATATTGATTTATACTTCCTTCTGTGGTTCCAGTTCCCTCTTCGTGTCTCTCCGTCAGTAAAATACAGATGATGTACGCTGACCGAGCGCTCGGGAATACTCGCCCTTTGCTTCGACGTTGAGGGCGCGTGGAGGTTTAGTCAGACGCAGCAAGGCTGTGGTCAGGATCTGTGAAGCCGTCGATCACCGACAACAAACTGTCAAACTGGTAAACTGTGAGTTAAATGGTTAGTTTGGACCTTTTGAAGCTGAGTTGTGTGGTACGGTTATTAACAGTTAACATCTTACCTGTTGCAGATAGTTCTTAGAATAACCTTAGTTGGGGAAAAGTACTGATAAGACAGGCGAGCTAACAGCTAACTGTCATCATTTTAACGTTGTTGTTTAGTTTTCATAGAGTTCGATGGTTTGTAGCAAGCACAAATAGCAACGGTAGCAGTTAGCTTTAGCACTTCTGGTGCAGCCATTGTCAGGGCTGTCAGTATATGTCTGCCATAATATTAATTAAAAGCAGAACTGATGGAGATGATGATGATGTAAAAGTTCTTTAAGTGATGTTTGCATGAACCACTCTGACATCTACCGGATTGGACTTGTTTAAAAATGACAGACATCCTCTTCGGCCTATAGGCTCTGCACCGACTAGCGGTTAGCTCATCAGTTCAGTCAGAATTAAACACTGTTTCTCCAAACTGAGGTCATTCACAGAGCCTACAACAGGTAAGATGGTAATTGTAGTCGTAACCCCACTTCAAATAGTTTGAACCACTCTTTTTTTTTGAATATCTAGAGCACAAAAATTACCAATTGGAGCAATTTATTTTTCTTCTCGAGCTCACACTCGTCACATTCCCCTGTTCAGTGGGACCAAAGCTTCATGCTTACTTTCAGTAAAATATGCAACATCTGTGCAGGGTGTTTGCTGAGATGACAGTGGGCTTATTTATAGGCTATAAATTGTGTTTTCACTATAGCCGCTGTCTCTTTTGTTGTTGATTGCTGCAGGCTATCACCCCTGCCACCTGGCTCATGTGCCAGTACATTTAGATAATAAAAAAGACCAATAAAACCCAGAGGTTTGATTGGGTGCCTCCCTTTTAGCCCAGCAGCGTGAGTGGACGCCTAAATCAGGGACCCCTTCTCTCCATTTCATTTAGCTGATACGATTTATGGTAATGAAGGGGTCCTGTTAACCTTTGGTGCTCTGCTGCATGTTCTCAGGCTGAGGGCGGATGAGAGTGCTCACCGATCGGGTCCTGAAGCCGAGGAGGGGAACATGTCTGCAAGAAGCGATGTCACATGATTGCAAATGCGTCCACACAGACACACAGAGAACAGACACTCCTCCCAAAAGCACCTTAGCCCTTTGAGGGAGCTGAATGCATGTTTAATCTCCATTCTCCCTTTTCTTGATCCCCGTCTATCCTTCCTGCTCTCTGTCTTCCTCTCAGCAGGAGCATTCTGTTCTGAAATTAATCTGTTGTACTCCACCGCCTCCTCTCTCCTCCTCGTGTCTCCTCATGCAATCTCTCTTAACGCCGCCCGACTTTTAGGAGTTCATTGTCCCACTCGTTTACGCTTTGCTGCTAAAATATGACCATGTTTAAAAGTCAATACAGCAAGTCCCCGACTTACGAACGAGTTCCGAACCTAAGGACCATTCGTAGGTCGATTTTGCCGTAAGTCGGAGCCCACCCGAGCCACCACTGCCTGCACGTATATGTATGTTACTGTACAGTTAGAAGCACTTCACCTATCCACACCTAACACACCCAGTGCATAATTACAGTATCACGTGTAAATAAATGAATAACTAAAAAATATAATTTCTTACTTTGAGCTGGTCAAAGCCTGCCTTCATCTTTTAGCATTAGCTCTTGCGCGTCCGAGCTCCCCAGCTTCTTTACTGCTCCACACGCGCACACGCGGTCCAAAACTGTTTACAAGAAGAACTGTTAGCTTGTTAACTTCATACATTTGGAGCCAGAAAAAAAAAACTTACTGAAAGCTGTTTCTCCGCTATGTTCGTCCATCCAAAACAAGCTGCTCCGCGTTAGCCGATGTTAGGCCCCGCCATTAGCAGCACTCGTTAGCTCTGGCATTAGCTGCGTGGTTAGCCCAGCCCATGAGCTGCTGTTGTCGGGCGGCATCGAGCGATCCGCGGCTTCTGCTCCCGCAGCTCCGGCATTAGCAGCACTTGTTAGCTCCGGCATTAGCAGCACTTGTTAGCTCCGGCATTAGCTGCGTGGTTAGCCCAGGCCATGAGCTGGTGTTGTCGTCCGGCGCGGAGTGGTGGAAGCGATCCACGGCTGGTGCTCCGGGCCTGAGACATCCACAGAGTTCACAGAGTGTTTCCAGCTAATTTATCCGTATGAGGTAACCCTGATCGGACACACAGTCCTCCAAAGCCAGCTGGCAGCCGATAATGGCGGACCTCACTTGACCGCACTTGGGGACCGTAAAATGGCGGACACGGATGCATTTCCGGAAACGGCCTGAAGTCGCGCAAATACGCTTAAAATTGTAATAAAACATAATAATAATAATTATACTTTATTTATAAAGCTATTTAAAACAACCACAGCTGCAACAAAGTGCTGTACACATAAAATTAAGAACATTTAAACACACACACAAAAATTTTTTTTTTCATATTTTTATTAAATATGATACGTTCATATGTCCGAGTTGCCGTAGGTCGAGGGTGCCGTAACTCGAGGACTCCCTGTACTAATGATTTTCTTCTTTTTGAACACGGACTAAAAGTTTTAGTTAATATTTTAGTTTTCATTCAGATATGTATTTTCTATAGAAAATCTGTTTTGCTGCACAAGTTTGAATATTTCCATTTTGATCGATCCATTGTGTCGCTAACTGGTTCATCTTGGCCGCCTTTCTGCTCTTATTTATCCATGCCAGCAGTTTTACCTGCTTGTCTTTAAATATTAGGGAGCAGAGGAAAAAAGGGGGGTGTTATAAATTCCCCAGTATCTATGCATTGTTTTTGTTCAGGCATATTGTTAGACAGCTAATTCGTATTTTTACGTCAGGCATCTTGTTAGACAGCTAAGGGGTCCTTGGGGATAAATACTGTAGAGCTGAGAAAGCCGTTGGTTTTATAGCCGTTAGTTTTCTATCGTTGATGCCTGTCTGCGTTTGTGACAAAGGTGAGCTTAATGCACTTTAATGAGCGCTAATTTCTTCTTTTCATATATAAATGGGGTGGCGATTTTGGCGCAAATATGAGACAGCCCAAAGAAATGTTTATTTCATGTTTAAGGTTCTGTCTTGTTGTAATATTAAGGGTAAGCTAAGCTATTTGTTAGCATGTTCTCATTTTAGCCGTTTTCTGTTATTTCAGATACCAGACAGACAGAAAAAGGGACAGTTAATGCCAGTTACTTTCAGTTAGGAAGAATTTACAGCTCAGAAAAGGAAACTGCATGCTGTAAACGAACTGGTCAGTTAATTAAACTCCCAAAAAACACCATCTTGCTGTGTCAGGACTCACTCTCTGATCGGAGTGTCTGTATGGATGAAGTGCTCCAGCTAAACTCCTAAAAATCAACATACAGTCCTAACTCTCCACAACATATGGTCCTTCTGAGCCGGATTACTTCACTCATATCAGCAAAATGGACACATCAAGATTAACAGAACGGCCACGGCAGCTACCAGCTCACCTCCAGGACTACCAAGTTCCTCAGTCACTAATGTCTTATGCTGCCCCTCATCAGGATGACAATCTAAGTGCCAGTGCACAGCAGCTGCAGTCACTCAGCCTGCAGACCAAGTCTGCTATTCAAGATGGCCAGCTGTTTTCAGCACTCGGGTTCTCACAGCGTCATTTCCCAGCGGCGGCAGTCGATAAGACAAGCCAGTATAACACAATGTCTACGTTATACCAACCAGCCTATCAAATAATTAATCCTGTGACTACAGCTGTAAATGCTCAACAATACCAGCCCAATTATACAGGTCCAGCCCATACAGAATACCAGCCACATCCAGCTGTGTCAACACCAGCACGTCAACCCCTGGCTCCAGCAACACCACGTCATGTGCTGCAACCCACATCACTATCAAACAATATTATGCTTCAGTACCAGAACCTCTACACCCCTATGGCAGTGCCACAGCCTGTGTATCAGCCCACACAAGGTAACACCACACAGCCTGTGTATCAGCCCACGCAAGTTAATGTTGCACAGCCTGTGTATCAAACTCCACCGCCTGTGTATCAACCCACACAAGGTAACACCACACAGCCTGTGTATCAGCTCATGCAAGTTAACGCGGCACAGCCTGTGTATCAAACCGCACAGCCTGTGTATCAGCCCACGCAAGTTAACACCGCACAGCCTGTGTATCAGCCCATGCAAGTTAACACCACACAGCTTGTGTATCAGCTCACGCAAGTTAATGCGGCACAGCCTGTGTATCAAACCGCACAGCCTGTGTATCAGCCCACGCAAGTTAACACTGTACAGCCTTTGTATCAGCCCCTGCAGGTTAATGCTGCACAGCCTGTGTATCAGCATACACCAGTTATCACTGCACCTCCTGTGCACCAGCCCCCACCGATTATTACTACACAGCCCATCTTGCAGCCGCCAGGTAATCAGCCAGGTCCATCTCCACAACCTGTTCTCCAGCTTCAGCCTCCTGCAGTACAGACGGTCTACCAGCCAGTGCCTGTCATGGTAGGGCCAGCTCCCCATGGATACAGTTCTTTCCTGCCACAGTACACCATGCCACAGTCCACATACAGTTTCCAGCCGCCGAAGCAGCCTGTTCCTGTACCTGAACTGCCCAGGCTGGTTTGTGATAGTGAGAGAGAATTTACTGACCATAACAACAATCTTGTGGAAAACCCCGACAGACCAGAAGAAGAGGACATGGAGACTGGTTCAGAGAACCTAAGAACAGAATGGGCGGGGAGTCCAGTACTGTCCACCAGTTTGCACATTCCTCGTCTCTGCTGAAGGGGAGACATCACCCAGTTTAAATAAAACTGAATCCAAGGGCTCAGAAGACAACAGGATCATAAGCTATCCAGACTGCAAGAAGTCCTGGCCCCCTAGTGACGATGCAGCCTTTTGTCCTGGGTCTCATATGGAGGACAACGTGTCCTGTGTCAGTCCTGAACACAAGGCTGAGGAGAGGACCGACGTCCCACAGAGCTCAGAGACCAACAGAACTGAACCACTCGAAGGCAGCCTGAGTTCAGAAGGTGTCTCTGAATCCAAAGCTGAGCTCCACCCTGATCCGATGGAGGCCATGCCAGCTGACGAGAAACCCGAATCCTCGTCCGCAGCCGAAGAGCAGAGTCAAACCAGCATCCAGCCGGCAGCTCAGACGGACAGCAGCAACACCTCGGAGTGTTCCTCCCCTCAGTGTGGAGACCAAGAGTCTGACTCCTCGGGAGCCAAGCTCAAGCTCCGCCCCTCAGACGAGGAAGTGGACGTCCACGTTCCTCATCCGTGCAAGAGGAAGATGCCCAAGCTGCTGAGCTCCCAGCTGAGCTGTGCGGCTCAGCAGGAGAAGGAGCGGTGCCAGCAGTCTCTGGCAGCCATCATGGACACCGTGAAGCTGGAGGAGATCGAGTCCTACCAGACGGAGCGAGCCAACTCGTACTACGAGTTCCTGCACATACGTAAGAAGATCAAGGTTGAGGGCATTCTCAACGCCAAGCCCTTAGGCTATGTTTCATCAGACATAGCTGAGCCTGATCCAGTGACGCCAAATATGTTGTTGATGGGGCGGCGGGACGCCTCCTTACACCAAGCATCTTACACTCCTGACACCGTCACAAGAAGACGTTGGCGCCACTGTCAGATGATGGACCACTTCTGTGTACAGTTCCTACGGCATCACCTTCCGTTCTTGCCAGTTCAGCAGAAGTGGAGGCGGCCTACTGATGACCTCACGCAGAGCACGATCGTCATGATCGTTGATCCCCAGCTTCAGAGAGCACAGTGGCCCATCGGGGAGGTTGTCAAGGTGATCGAGAGTGCAGACGGTCGGATCCGGTCAGCTGAGGTTCGGATTGGAGAGAAGACCTACCTGCGGTCGGTACCACGTATGGTCCAGCTGCCGGCCATTCCACCTGATGATGGACAAAATACAGGACTCCACTTCATCCTAGGGAATTTAATAGACTTTACATAATAGCTAGGCTATTCTGGGGGCGGCTGTTATAAATTCCCCAGTATCTATGCATTGTTTTTGTTCAGGCATATTGTTAGACAGCTAATTCGTATTTTTACGTCAGGCATCTTGTTAGACAGCTAAGGGGTCCTTGGGGATAAATACTGTAGAGCTGAGAAAGCCGTTGGTTTTATAGCCGTTAGTTTTCTATCGTTGATGCCTGTCTGCGTTTGTGACAAAGGTGAGCTTAATGCACTTTAATGAGCGCTAATTTCTTCTTTTCATATATAAATGGGGTGGCGATTTTGGCGCAAATATGAGACAGCCCAAAGAAATGTTTATTTCATGTTTAAGGTTCTGTCTTGTTGTAATATTAAGGGTAAGCTAAGCTATTTGTTAGCATGTTCTCATTTTAGCCGTTTTCTGTTATTTCAGATACCAGACAGACAGAAAAAGGGACAGTTAATGCCAGTTACTTTCAGTTAGGAAGAATTTACAGCTCAGAAAAGGAAACTGCATGCTGTAAACGAACTGGTCAGTTAATTAAACTCCCAAAAAACACCATCTTGCTGTGTCAGGACTCACTCTCTGATCGGAGTGTCTGTATGGATGAAGTGCTCCAGCTAAACTCCTAAAAATCAATATACAGTCCTAACTCTCCACAACAGGGGGCATGTCACGGAGAGGCTCCCCCTCCCTCCTCTGTACAAGGACTGCACCCCTCTGTCCCTTTGTCTGCTTGCAAAAAGGACGAAGAAGGAGGCTCGGAGCAGGGGGTGCCGAAGGAGTGACTAAGTGACCGCTCTCTCCCCTTTCTTTTGACACTTCCATGTTCTGTCCATTCGGCTGTGCACGTCCCTCACCCTCCCTTCTCTTTCATCGTGTTTCGTCCCCCCCCCCCTTTTTTCAGCCTGGTTAAGTCGCCATGGCTGTTGGCCTCACGTGTGCTGCCCTCTCCCTCTCCGTTCTCACGTCTTCGAGAACCGCAGCCTGGTTGCCAAAGTGTCTGTATAGGACACATTAAGGCCCATAAAAGCCTGGTCCGCTGTCGCACTCTTAACCACCAGTCAGAGGTAGTGCGCAAAAGTGACTTTAAATGAGCCTGTGATTACCTCGGAACATGGGCAGATGCTGAAGTGGCCGAGAGAGTGCGAGACAAGGCCAGGGGATTCACAAAGAAGGATGGAAAGTGCATTTGTTGGACGCGTGTCTTGAATCTTGTAAGCCGGAAAATGAACAGAAATTAACATTTGTTGCTTTTGCGACTAAGAGCTAAAAGGGCTACCTGAGCCGAACAAGTTACGACAAGTTGTAGCCCCAAATTCTACGCCCGACATAAAAACCTGCTCACCCCTTCCCTCTCCATCACCCCTGTTCCTAATTGGCCACATGCTGCCATGATTGACAAGTGCAATCATCAGTCAAATTATGATGAATTGGGGGGAGCAGGAGAAGGTGGAAGTGGAAGAGAGGAACAGCAGAAGGTGGCGGGGGCAGAAGGGTTGGGGAGGTTTGAAAAGATGCACTTTGATCAGAGACGGAGAGGGGGTGAGTGGGCAAACAGACAGAGCAACATGGAAACCTGCTGTCCACACACCTGCTGCTTCATAGACGAAGCAGCGCCCCCCTTACCCCGAGCCCACTGTCTTATAAAACACAAGAGGGACCTCAGCTGCAGATCCTGTTTGTGCTTACGATGCAAACATATGATTTGCTTTTGCCTCGTGTTTCTTAAAACAGTCAGTTCTGAGTTTTAGCAGTGAGGTCCCGTGGAAAGGGTAAAACCAGTTAATATCTTACCTGTTGTAGATGGCTTTTTCACCCATCTCAGTTTAGAGAGATTATTTCTGAATGGATTTGAAAATGTTCACAGCGGTTTCTGCTAATGCTATTTCATAAGCTCTCACACTGTCAGTACATATTATAACATTTCTACATTCTTCAGGGCTGCACCAGAAGATCTCGAACCAGCAGCCGCTCTTGCTATTTGCACACGCAAATAAGTAAAACTGGATGTAAATAATGGTAATGCAAACCTGATGACTCTGTAGCAGGGGTGTCAAACCCACTTACAAAAGGGGCCCAAAATTAAAAAAAACTTTCTCAAACTAAGGGCCGGTTTCAGAATCGACATTAACTCAAGAGACCCAGCGTCTTTTCTTGGTTGCAAGTTCCTCAAAAAGGAGTCTGATTGGTCCCATTTGACGTTCTCACTTGCACTTTTGACGTCATATTCAAAGATTCCTGAAAAAGTTTAAGTGACAAAAGTATTTTACATTTAAAATAACAAATTGGGGGCCAGATAAGATGTTAAGCAAAAACTACTATGCAAAAACTCAGGACAGTATTACTCTTTTATTATTTCATTTTATGCTTATGATTATTAAATGTTTTAGTGTTTTTAGTGTTTTAGTGTTTAAATGGTTACTGTTGCACCGAGGGACTGAGAGAAATGCAATTTCAATCAATGTACTGTACATATTGCAGTTTTGACAATAAAGTTGACTTTGACTTTATTGAGGACCACAGTTGGCACACGGGCCTTGAGTTTGACACACGTGCTGTAAAGTTTTCTAAAATTGCACAAACATGCTATGAAACTTTTATAACTGTTGTTTTAGATCAACACCTCCACTGTGTTTCTATAAACTGAGCTTACTTAAAGTGCCATCTTAACAAGTATGATATTATTTGTTAATAGCCTCTCTACAAAAAGTCCAACTTAAAAGACCCAAACAATCCCTTAATGCAGCAAAGAGCAGTAAAATCACCGGGTGCGGTTGAAGGTTTTGTTTGTGTTTCTCGCATATAGAACGTCAGCCGTCTTATATTTGAGCGTACTTTGTTACAGAGAGCAGATGTTGGCTTTCCAGACAGCTAACGAGGTTTAGAGTAATTAGGAGTGCTGATGAAGCGCTTTGATTCTCCGGCTGTGGCGGCCCTCTCATTAGCGGCTAGCTGGCTAGCGCTGCAGCAGGCGCTCCAGTCACATCCTATTAGGCGGCTCAATGTACACTCTGAATTAAGAGCAGGAGATTAGGAAGAGATGAAAACTGTCTGCGTATACCCACACAGATGCGTATGCACACATGTCTGCAGAGGAACACACGCTGGTTCAGAATGAAATAGCAGAAAAAGACAAACAGCAAAAAGTACGCTCAGTTATAATGAGGTTGTTAAGAGAGGTTTGGACCAAAATGCCAAGGATTATTTTTCGTGATGTACACTTGGTTTAACTGAAACCAAATAGCTTGTCTGTGTGTTTCTGGTAAAGCATGAAACAAAAAGTTGCATAAAAATAACACATTTTAAGATTCGGGCCCACTTCCCGTTGTGTGTTTGTGTGCACGGATCCAATTTATCGGTCTGAGCGACAAATTAAAGAAACCAAAAAGACAACCTTGAAAACTCAATTCTTTTTCGCTTCTTCTTCTTCTTCTCGACTCAATATTCGTCAATATTCTCCACTTGCTCTCCGTTCCCTCCTCTCTCTCTCTGCTCTCGTCGTCTTTTGTGTGATGGAGTGATTATTGAGGACGTGGCTCCCGTGTTTAACACTGGTTGATGAAGTCTGCCTTTGTCTGTCTGTGCTAACCTGTCGCAACCGGGACGCCGCTTATTGCAAAATCAATACGCAGAGGAGCAGAAAGGAGGAGGCCGGGGCAAGAGAGGTGGAGGAGCGCAAGTCTGGACTCGTTGGGTTAAAGGTCTGCTGACATGATTTTTTTACTATTCATAAAATTGCTCAAAATATATATTATCATTTAAATATGTTTGTTTTTGCAAACAAAATGATAAATCTCTTTAATTTTCCTTTAAAAGTGATTTTGAACTTCAAGCCGTGTTAAATCATGGGAAATCCGATTACACGCGAACGCACCATCTGTGACGTAGTGAGAGGCAGAGGGCTCTGGTCTCTTTAGTAGCGGACAATTTAAAACACGACAAATTTAGCAATCTTTGTGAAGATTTGAGCTATTTGTCTTCATTTTGGGAAGCAGAAAATAGTTTGGGTGATGGAACAGGAAACAACGGGATCTAATTTAGGTCTGATGCTGTATCAGACTTACCTTCATGTCGAGCAGCTCACACCCGCGCACTGTGACAAGCCCAGAGCTCTGCCTCTCACTACGTCACAGATGGTGCGTTTGCGTGGATTTCCCATGATTAAACACGGCTTGAAGTTCAAAATCACTTTTAAAGCAAAATTAAAGTGATTTATCATTTTGTTTGCAAAAACAAACATATTTAAATGATAAAAGATATATATTCTGAGCAATTTTATGAAAATTAAAAAAAAACGTCAGTGGGGCTTTAAGGTTTAGCAAAGTGCATCAGAAAAGTCAAAAAGTGGGAGCAAGATTTTAAAAAAGGAGATAAAACCAGAAAAGGGCGGTGTTCCTTCTCCTCTCTTCATACCTTTTACACTCATGCATGGACACACGATCCCCGTCTCTTTATCCTCCCCTCAGGAAAGATGGGTTTGGAGGTGTTGAAGGGGGGGAGTGAAGGGAGAAAGGGGACAGATAGTGGCATTAAAATTCATGGCTCCTTTTTTATTTTTCTTGCTGAAAATCAATAGTGTTTACTATGAATGAGTGGAACAGTGGACAACAGTGGTGCCGGGGGGACAGAGAGACAGAGAGGAGGAGGTTGGAAAAGAGAGCGAAGGAGGGGGGGTGAGGTGAGGTGGAGGAGGAAGAGGAGGGGGGACTTTATTGCGATAGGCAGAAGCAGCAGAGGCCAAGGTTAAAGACTAGCAGGGCCAGGGAGACAGAAAGAGATAGTGGTGTAAAGTAAATTCACTTGTCTTCTAAATCAGACATACTGTCCCATAAATGCATATTTATTGTTCACCACCATAACAATGCAATGTAAATGGTTTCTCCTTTTTCTGTTTATTTATTTATTGTTCTGTGATTTTTCTCTGCAGGAACACCAATTGTTCTGCAGCCTTTGTTGTTTTCTTGTTTTCCACTCCTCATTTCCCGCTTCAGCTGACGCCACCTTTCAGAAACCGTGTGTTAATTGGCAGCCGACAAACACCACCGACACCATTTCTCACAGACAAGCAGCAAACCTGAACGCCATCCATAAACACACACCGACGCAGCACACAGACTGAGACCAGCTCGCACTGAGTCGTTCAGCAGTCCTGACCCTGTTTTCATGCAGCTGAAAGCCTGAAAGTTCAGGATGGCTTACCAGTGTTTTGATTAAGCACTGCCTGTGTGTTTCACACCACTTGATCAAAGCAGAACAGTGTGTTTCTATCCCTGTGTATTTTTTCTCTAAACTAGCTATATCTCTGAGATGTTTTATAGTAGTCGAAGCTTAAAAAAAACCATTCATGTTCATATTTCTGCTGGCAAAATTCTATATGTCCATATCTGCCACCCTCGTCATGGTGGACGCTCTATAGTGTGTATGTGTGTGTAGTTATCTCATACATTATGGAAAGGGAAGGTAAGATCGCATAAACGTGCACTGCTGTGGAGGATTCAGGGCCAATCTTACCAAAGCTTTTTGTATTAGCATAGCATCTCCATTTTAAATCAGACGTATCAAGAAATAGCATTATGTTTTATTCAGCAACAGTTATTGATCACGTATTGTGCACCAAATCTATGTTGCATGGCAAATTGAAACATTCAAAATGAATGGGATGCTGCAAAAAAAATAAAGGATGTGTTTATAAACTGTATGATGTAAATTAGGGATGCACGATATTGGATTTTTGGTCGATATCCAATATGCCAATATGTTAAAACTAATTGGGCCGATAACCGATACCAATGCCAATATTTTTTCCCCCTACACCTACTTACAGAGACTATATAGCCTTCTCTGCTGTGGAATTAAAATACTACATTACTATGCATGCTCTTTGTCAAGTTGGATTGCTACCAAAAGCAGATGCTAAAAAAAGTGGCTGAAAATGATGAAATTTTTGATGTTTTGATGATGTTTGTCTATCCATTGTGCTGTAAGACTAACGCCAAAATTACACTACATGCGTTCCGGCTCCGCCCCGCTCCGGTCCGACCTCCGCAGCAAATACGCACCCATTATAATCAATGACAGAGTTTACACTGGCTCCGCACGGCGGCGGCGAGCTGCGGAGAGCGGACGGCAGTCCGTCAAAATTAGAAATTTTTCTATTTCTGCCGGACGCCGGAGCTGTGCCGGAGTCAACTTTTGAAGATTACGTCGCACCAACAGGAAAAGGAACGAGCACAACTTCCGTATTTACAAAATAAAATCACCACGGGCGGACTTAATCCTAGCTCTATACGGATTTATTTGTACAAAAATGCTGTCAAACTATCATTTATGACTACGCCTACAAACGCAATACAAGAAATAAATAAATAAAGTATTTTATTCTGAAATGTAATACATCACTTCCTGTTGCTCAAACCATGTCCTGTCGCTCATTTACGAGAGAAGATCAAGGCAGCAGTCTCTACTGTTGTTCTCCTTCTTCCACCGAATGAATTGTTTTGTTCTGACTTACTTATTTATCACTTGATTTATCGCGCGATCCCGCAAATCCCGCGCATGCGTCTAGGAGCGGCGCATGCAGGCGCACCTGAGCTGAGCGCAGGTAGTGGAAATTGGAGTTTGAGACGCTCAGCTGCGACCTGCGGAGCGGAGCGGACCGCATGTAGTGTAATTTTGGCGTTATAATGCTAACGGGGCTAAGTCAAAGTCAAAAGTCAAAGTCAACTTTATTGTCAGATCTGCAATATGTACTGTACAGGACATACACAGGACCGAAATTGCGTTTCTCTCAGTCCCTCGGTGCAACAGTAAACATCTAAACATTGAAACACTGAAACATATAATAATAGACATAAGCATAAAATAGTAAAACTAACACTGTCCTGAGTTTTTGCATAGTGGTATAAGAGTATGAAAATTTACACCGACTCTAAAACTAAAACTAAAACATTAAACATTTAATGAACATAATATTGTCCTGAGTTTTTGCATACTAGTATAAAAAAAGAGTATAAAAAGTATAACTAAAATAAACTAAAGGTTTCTAGCATTGACATTTGCAAAGTGGCAAAGCAGCGTATGAGTTAATGTACACAGTACATGCACGAGGTAGTCGTTGATGTTGTTATAGCTATTAGCTTCTCAATGATGTCGGAAATGATGGCTTGCAACTCGGATAAGGCTACGTCAGAAAAATATCTCCAACTGGGGACGACATAGCGAGGCTCAACGTACAGTAGTCCAAAAATCTTTGGAATCCGATATCCTCAATGAATGAAAATGGTTGGTTGTCCAGATCAATACACTCCATCAGTTTCTGAGCGATGCCTTTTGCCCTCGGGTGGTCGCGGCTGTAGTTCCTTGCTTTGTCCAAAACTTGTAAAATGGACTGCTGGTGAGGTTTTGTTTCTCCGCAGTTGACCGCTCTCTCGCTTTCCTTTCTGGCCACCATGAACTCATTGCATTGGTCGGAATGGTGGTTCTTGGTTAATTAAGTCCGAAGTGTTGCAGGACTTTGTTTTTGCTCATCCTCACATCACTGACTGAACAGTCATTGCAAATAGAAGTTCTGCTATCAGTTTCCTACACTTTACAAAACTTTCACACCGCCGACATTTTCACTTCTTCCTCTCCCGCCGTGATCAGATCAGGTAGGTGACGGTGTGCATGATGTCGGGCAGCACGGTGGCACAACTGGTAGAGCTGCTGCCTCTCAGCGAGAAGGTTGCCGGTTCAAATCCCGGTCCGGGGCCTTTCTGGGTGGAGTTTGCATGTTCTCCCCGTGCATGCGTGGGTTTCCTCCGGGTACTCCGGTTTCCTCCCACAGACCAAAAAACATGCTTGTTAGGCTGATTGGTGACTCTAAATTGACCCTAGGTGTGAGTGTGAGAGTGGATGGTTGTTTGGTGTGAGTGAGACAGGTCCCTCTTGTAAATGAGTCCCCGTGACTCAACGAGGCTAGCCTGTATAAATAAAGGTTGAATGAATGAATGAATGAATGAATCACGTTGTGCTGGTGCTGCAGGCATCCTTGCCACTGGGTTGTCGTACAAAAAACAGCACCTTTTATATTGGTGAGATATTTTGATGGAATGTTCGATATTTAACTTTATCACGAATATCAGCCGATACCGATACCATGCCGATAAAATCGTGCATCCCTAATGTTTTTTTTTTTTTTGCTGTTGTAAACATTTAAATTAATTGTTTACTAATTATGTGAAAACGTGAACGCATGCACAAGCGTGGCAACGTTTAAAAAAATATATCTCAATTGATGTGAAAACGCTCGAAGTGTGTGTTTGGGATGACTCTCAGCTACCATCACACCAGTATTTTAGCTTGTTGCCTGCCTGTCATGGCGACGACCAGTGAAAGAAAACTCGGGCAGTCAGAGCTCATTTGTTAAGCCGTAGAGCTGCGGTGACAAGAAGAGTTTGCTGAGGTCAGAATGGCACAATGTGGGCATGGAGATGTCTCTTCGTTACCGCCACGTCTTCAAAAGAAAATGTGGCGTGATAACTTCAGTTTCTAAGTGCACTCAGGGCTTTCTGCTTCTTGGTAAAAGTAACCTCTGAGCACCCGTATACATTAACAGACGCCATTTCACTATAGCAGCTTCTGTTTGTGCACCAATATGTTTTTCCATCAATACGTGTCCATGTGTTAAAACAGAGACCTGAGGCCATCTCTGCCTTTCTGTCATGTGCCGCATTATTACCATCATGGCTGCACTAAATCTCCCCTCTCTAAATGACTGGAGTGGATGGAGAGGTCACAGTATATTGGGGGGAGGAGGACAATGCAGGCTTTAGATGGGATGGAGCTCCTTCTCGTCACCCTTTTTTTTTTTTACAAGCAGAGATGGTCCCATACTGAATGCAACCAGAGGAAGATGTTGATTTTTTGTTGTTGCGTGTAATCTTTCCATATCCCAAAACTTTGGTTCCCTCAAGATTTTGTTTCACCATCTGCCTGTCTTCCACCCCTTTGATTCTTTTTCCACCCCAACTGTCTGTCCACCTACCTACCCCACCTTCTCTCACCACCTCCCCCTCTCTCTGTACTCAGTTCCCTTAGCGACCGTCTCCAAGGTGCCCATTCCCAAGGGCTGGAGGAGGGGTCCAGTGATGTCATGCACGCATAACTCTACACCTGTAATTCATGGCCTGTTCTCCGTTCCTCTTTGTCACTGTCACCCATGTCTTTTTTCACTGGTTCTTGGATAGTTTCTCTATATTCCTCTTGCGCTATAGTCTTTTTTGCCCCCGTTCCATCCCCCCAAATTTTTTTTAAAAGTCCAAAACGGATGTTCCACCATTATCTTATAACAATAAAATTCACTTTAGATTCAGGAATCATTCGGTTTGCTCCGGAGTTTTGATTCAAAGTTAAGCAAGGCTTTACCCCTCCTTTCACTTGCTATTAAGAGACAGACAGTTGAGGTTCCCTCTGTCCATAGTGCGCATAACTCTCCGCATCTGCTCCATGTTTAAAAGGTCATTTGTCTAACCTGACATTTTCTGCCCTTACCAACGATTTCCTCAATCTCTAGCTCCTGCTCCCTCAATCAGAGCTTAAGTTTGCTCATCTATTTATTTTCATTCGTAGAAATCATTTCTGACAATGCATTGCACTTCGGTGTCAGAGAACATCAAGAGAATTCTATCATCTTGTGACGTTTCATGAAGTGCAAAATGACAGATGTGGTCATCTCTGTGTGTGTGTGTGTGTGTGTGTGTGTGTGTGTGTGTGTGTGTTTGCTGTGGGTCTGGGTTGCCTGGGTAATGGGGCCACAGTTTCCAAGAAATGCAACTTTCAACAGGAAGTGTAGTGAGTGGGTACACACACACTGGATGGGGTCTGATTAGGGATTAATGCATGTGTGTGTGTTTGCATAAGTGTTTGTGCAAACTTTTACAGCTACTTTTACCAAAAAGTAAAAAATAAAAATAAAGAGCTGTGCTTTAGACCATTGCAGCAAGAAAAGTGAAGGCACTTTGGTGGGTTTGTGTCAGCAGGATATATTGTTTTTTTTTTTACTCAGCACAGGTTGTCACTCTCCTGTTTTTGCCTTGTGTGCCTTTTGTTCCACTCCTACTCCACCATTTTGGATTTTTGTGTGGGACAAAAAAAGCGGCCCCACAGAAAGGCCCCCTACCTGAACTTTGCTTCCCTCCTGACATTTTGTCAAAGCTCAGTCCTCATTACACACATCTCCTCACTTCTTTTTCTCTCGTTTTTTTTCTTCTTCTTTTTCTTGAAACATAATGGTATGACCTCAATGGATGCTGCTAATGCACGTTGTGCAACGTTTCTGTATGTCAGTGCAAGAAAAAAGTGCCCTGCATTGACATTGAAATATATTTTCAACACTTCTGTGTTATAACTAAGAATCTAAGCTTGCCTTGGTCAGAAGTATCAAAAATTACAACTACATAATAGAAAATAAACTGAAAATTACACAAGAAATTATATAGCACTTCTCACAAAAATAAAAAGCAGTGTGTGGACCAGGTGATTTTGTTGTAATTTGTTAAATAGTTCATTGTTAAATGAATATTTTTTTGATAAAACAAGCAGAAAAGAAACTAAAATCAGCAAAACAGTCACTAAAAGCTAAAACAAATAGAGCAGTTGCTAAAATGCTGGTGAAGATTCTCAGTTGTCCAGGACATGATAAATCAAAAAATGAGTGAAACGTCTTCTGTTACAAATAAAGTCCAGTTGTTCTGTATTGAATGCCTTTTTTTGATTCAGTTGCTAAAAGCTAAAATTAGCAAAACCGTAGCTAAATCTATACTTAACAGAATGGTACCTAGAAGTTAAAATAATTAAAACATACAGTATCTAAATTGTAAATTAGCAAGCTTGTATCTGAAAACTACAATCAGCAAATTGTAATTAAAAGCAAACTTAACCCAACTGTAAAAGCTAATAGCAACACCAAACTTATACTCTAAAATTAGTCAGAACAGTAGCTAAAAGCTACATTTAGCACATTGTTAAAAGCTGAAATTAGCTAAATCATAGCTAAAAGCTAAAAACATGAGGACACTGAGTTTGGTGATCTGTTGGTTATAGATGCTGGTGAAGATTCTCAGTCGTCCAGGACATGATGAATCAAAAAGGCGTTCAATTCAAGATCAACTGGACTTTATTTGTAACAGAAGACGTTTCGCTTCTCATCCGAGAAGCTTTATCAATTCGGTTTACCAATTGATAAAGCTTCTCGGATGAGAAGCGAAACGTCTTCTGTTACAAATAAAGTCCAGTTGATCTTGAATTGAACGCCTTTTTGATGTTGGTTATAGATAAATTAGAAAGAGTTATTCATTTTGTTCTGTTTCTTGAAGATTATTATTGTTTGAACTAATTGTTTGAAAAAAGGGACAGCTATAATAAGATTTTTTCTTTTTTCTGTTGCCTTTCATTTTATATTTTGTATTCTTATCGTTTATGGAATTATTATTATAATTTTTTTTAATGAATACATTTTATAAACAAATAAGTTAAAAAAAATCTGGGGTCCAGACTCTCATTAGAGGCGACATGTCCTAGAATGAAGTCTTTGACTGACCATGAGTTTTTATTGAAGCTGGTCTTTAGACCCACATCTTTAACGCATTGAACGGCTTGTATGAGTTCATCATCATGATGATCCTTGAAGTTCATATACACTATAATATCATCCAAATAGATATGTATTATGATAAATCTCTCAAAACTGTGTGGACTATACTTTGGAAGGTGTATGGTGCTGAAGCAAGTCCAAACGTGAACTGAAAAAGTCCCTCGTCTTCAGAAAGCAGCAAGACGACAACTATCAGGGAGGCGGTTGGTTGTAAGTTGAGCTTAAATCAATCTGGCCGTAATGTGTGGCACCACTAGCCAGTTTTGTGAGCAAGTTCTTCAAATAAGGCAGAGGGGGACAGCTCATTATCACACCTTTAGTAGGTTCGCAAAGATCAACACAAAAACTCAAGTTTCTTTAGCGTTTTGTGCCACCACTAAAGGATTCACTCGCTTCAATGCATCCACTGGTTCAATGAAGATGGAGATCATGCTGCTCTTCTCCCTCGAAAACAAGCATTTGCTGCATCTACAGCCTGCAGGTGCGGACTCGAAGCTGAGAGAAGTGCAGCATTTTGAACTGCTGCATGCACTTGACATGCAACGCTTAGATCTTCGTCCATTGTGAGGTCCTCCTCTAGCATGAACTTATTCTTCACAGTGCTGCGATGAGACCTAGAAATGAGCTAACCTCTTGTTTTCCATTGCTGAGCCACATGTTAGCTTGCGGTTCCATCAACACGTTGAGCATCTGAATGTGTGTCTGCACTCCAGCACATCGACTTTGGGGACTAAAGGTCTTTCAAGTGCTGGCATGGCTTCATCAAATTATTTCTTTATTATCCTTTATTTAACCAGGCAAATCCCACTGACATCACAGATCTCTTTTGCAAGGGAGGCCTGGGCCTGAAGGCAGACTGACATGCATGTTTCTGGTCAAATGCCGCACCTTGTTCTAGTGTGTAGGACAGATGTATTGATTAAGCAGTGTAAAACAGCACTTGGTCTTTTTTTAGGAGGCAACGGTTAAATTCACAAACTTTGTTACAGAAAGGTAATTAAACTATCTTATCACCAGCAAACTGGTTACTCCACTAGGAGTGTACTGCTTAGTGGGGAAAACAATTTGTTTGGGACTCCTCAGACTGATGAAGCCCTTCGGGTGGAGGGCGAAACTTCTCTCTCTCTTCAAAAAAACTGTCCAGATGACCTGACTGAACATTGTTGGATTTATTACGGACCAATACGTCGCCCTGTATCTCCTTTATGTTACGCTGTTAGAGAAGCGCCCTCTATCAACAAGAGGTAATAACAGACGACATTCACTGTAAATCTACAACAGGTAGGATATTAGAACATTTTACACAGAAAAAGATCTTAATTGTCCGTTCATAACACATAACTTTAATATAAATGAAGCCTGAACTTTTGTTACTGGACAGAGTGGCAGCCATGGGGCTCTGACTCGAGCTCGTGCCTCTCGTCGTGTTTTTCACTTCAGCTGCTCTCCCACGTGTTGTGGTGATGGGAGGCCACTCCATGGCTTGTTGAATGAACTCTGTGGTTGTACTGACAAATCAATGATAAAGAGTAATGACATCAACAGAGTAATGTATCTCCTCGTGTTTTCATTGACCCCCCCACCCCTCCAACCTTTACACCACCTTGGGTCTTTACCTTTCACTTTGCGCCATCAACGATCTTTCCATCTTGTTTTGTTTGTCATTATTTGTATCTTTTATCTGTGTCGTTTGTTTCTCTCTGTTGGTCTGTCTGTCTTCTAACTTACCCCCCCCACACTCACCCCCACACCCCTGACTCTCCCTCTCTATTGATCCAGTCATAGTTTTCTCAGTCTTCACAGTACTGGGCTGCACTAATCAATACAGATAATTGTCTGCTCTCTCTCGATGCCAAACATAGTCTCCCCTCTCTCCCGGTTTTTATCAATGAAACTCGGTCTTCCCTCACCCCGCCTCACCCACCAGGCCCTCACCCACCCATCCCCTCCACCTCCCTCCAGACGGGGATTCCCCCTCCCCTAATGACGAGAGATAACCTGCTTTCTTTACCGATTTTTCTCTCACCCCCTCAGCCCCCTGCCTCACCCGCTTGCCTCCCTTTTCCTCCCTCGTTCATCGATTACCGTGAGAGCCGAGGCCTGGCCTGCCCGCCCTGCTGATGTAAACACACACGGCGCTCGTGTTGTGGTTTGGCTGCCCCTCGACCGTTGCACGTGTGTGGGCGCTTTGGTTAACTGATGGTTTCTGTCTTCTGAACCACAGCGATCATCGCGTTTTGATGATTTAATAAACTTACGACACTTTTCTGCCCTGCCCATCAGGGGCGGAAGCTTCGGATTTGTGGCATGAGCACATCACGACATCCCAAATCGATGCGTGCATTTTCTTTTTAACTTGATTTGACGTTGATGAAAGCCACGAGTTTTTGGTATCTACGTAGTAAAATTTGCAGTGGTGGGATGTAACTAAGTACAAGTACTTTGTTGCTGTACTTAAGTAAATTTTTCATGTGTCTGTACTTTACTGAAGTAGAATTAAATGAGGGTACTTTTACTCCACTACATTTTACATGAAGTACAGTATCTGTACTTTCTACTACACTACATTTCTATAATGTGTTGAGTTACAAGTTACATTCACATTTCAGTTTTTTGATTTGTCGTTAGTTTGAAAGTAACTGATGTCGAGAGAGTTGGTCTATTGAATCACTTCAAAGTGGACAGGTAACATTAGACCTGCCTTCAAGAAGAGCTGGACCAGTGACGTATATTCTAGTGTATACGTCATTGGGCTGGGAGCACCCACAGCACCACTAACACGCCCAAAATGGATTCCACCACAGAGATTCAGCCAGAAGATACACAACACCCATGCCCTTATTGAAAGATTATTGAAACATTATTGAAAGACTATTGAAAGACTATTGAAACATTATTCAGTACAGCAAGAAAGATTTTCTCCCAAAAGAGCCAGACTGGACTCAAAAAACTTTGAAAACCAACTTCTTCTGAACTTGAACAAGAAATTCTTGCTGCAATATTAAAATGTGTCAGTTCATGGATGTTAGGAGACAAGAGATGTCTCCAAATGTCTCAACACTCAGGTCCAAGTTTTGAAAATGTTGTCAGGAAGTTAAAATATTGTTCACTTTTGACCCATTAAGTCAGAGAGTCAGAGAGTCTTTATTGTCATTTGCACCGCATGTGGTACATGTGATGAAAACGAGATTATGTACACGAGGTCCCAGTTACATCCAACAACAAATGAAAGAGAAAAACAGTAATAACATCTAGAATTAACTAAGAAAAACATCAACTAGTAATACACTAAGCCTAATATAGTGGGAATAAACAGCAGCACGAACATGAGTTTGTATGAGCAGATGGTCACAGATGAACACAGATGAACACAGGAACACAGCAACAAGAAAACAGATCAGCATCAGATGATGTGATATTTTGCAGTGTTTATTTTTTATTTTATTTTTATTTATTCATGAGTCTAACAGCCTCAGGGTAGAAGCTGTTCCTCAGTCTAGTGGTTCTACACTTGATGCTCCTCAACCTCCGTCCTGAGGGGAGTGGGGCAAAGAGTGAGTGTGCTGGATGAGTGAGGTCTTTCATGATGCAGGTGGCTCTTTTCCTGCATCTGGAGGTGTAAATGTCTGTGATGGTGGGGAGACTGACTCCAACAGACTTCTGTGCAGCCTTCACCACTCTCTGCAGAGCTTTCCTCTCTTCAACTGTGCAGCCTCCATGCCACACGTTGATGCTGGAGCACAGGACGCTCTCCACTGCACACCTGTAGAACGAGGTGAGGACTGGGCTGCTCAGACCAGCTCGTCTCAGCCGTCTGAGGAAGTAGAGTCTCTGATGACCTTTCTTGATCAGGCTGGTGGTGTTGTTGCTCCAGCTGAGGTTATCATTCATGTGTACACCCAAGTATTTGTAGCTGGAGACCACTTCCACTGCAGACCCACCTATTTTCAGTGGGGCATGGGTGTGTTTGTTCCTTCTGAAGTCCACAATCATCTCCTTTGTCTTCTTCACATTCATGTGAAGATTATTCTCTTTGCACCAGCTCTCCAGGTGTTCCACCTCCTGTCTGTAGCTGGACTCATCATTGTTTGTGATGCATCCCACCACCGCTGTATCATCTGCAAACTTAACAATATGACAGCCTGGAAGTGTGGCTGTACAATCATATGTGAGCAGAGTGAACAGAAGGGGGCTCAGCACACATCCCTGAGGAGAGCCAGTGCTGAGGGTTATGGTGGAGGAGGAGAAGTTGTGGATCTTCACGGACTGTGGTCTGTCTGTTAAGAAGTCTAGTACCCAGTTACAAATGGAGGGGCTTAGTCCAAGTGTAGATAGTTTGTCTATCAGAGTTTGGGGGATCATGGTGTTGAAGGCAGATGTGAAGTCCACAAAGAGCAGACGCACGTATGAGTCCTTCTGATCCAGGTGGGTGAGAGCAGTGTGGACCACGGAAGAAATGGCGTCCTCTGTTGATCGGTTCTCACGGTATGCGTATTGATGAGGGTCCTCGTTGATGTTGACGGTTGCCTTGATGTGGGACATGACCAGTTTCTCAAAACATTTAGCGACTATCGGGGTGAGGGCCACCGGTCTATAGTCATTCAGACCAGTCACTGTGGAGCTCTTTGGGACTCCACAGTGACTGGTCTGAATGACTATAGACTATATTAAGGTTAAGGACTATAGACTTAAGGACTATAGACTATATTAAGGTTGACTAGACAGCAGTTTAACTAGAGTTGATGACAAACAAGTTGAAATGATCAGAGTCTGTTCCTTTGTTAGGTCTAATGCTCCTTTTTTCAGGCAGACAACTTTTACTTAAACGTTTACTGCAGTTAAAATGACACATTGGTTTTCCTTTTTGATAATAAAAACTTCCAAAGTTATAATCATTCCTTTCTTATTTTGCTTAATGACATTTAATTCTGCATGTCATCCCTGAAATTCTGATGCACAGAATCACAAGTCCAAGTGTGAACTGTGTCACAGAGTAAACACAATAAAAACATGTATTATCTGCAGCATTGTTCAACATTACTAATGTATTACAGAAAATATACATACGGTAGGTACACTTAATGATATTGTAGACCACCGCATTAGGTAATACATTCAGCAAGTACTTTTACTTTAATACTTTAAGTATTTTTAAAAGCAAGTACTTATACTTTCACTTAGGTAAAAACATTAATATGGTACTTCTACTTTTACTAGAGTACATTTTTGTCTGTTTATTTGTACTTTTACTTAAGTACAGTATTTGAGTACTTTCTCCACCACTGAAAATTTGCTATAATCATCTGCAACATTGAATCCACCAGTCAAACATTGTGCGCGCCTCCTTTGGCAGCAGAGGCATTGATGTGGGAGGTTTCCAGAGATGGGACGTTGGCCTGGGACACTGTTCCTCCACGGGTCACAATCAGAAGCTCAATCAGAGCTGCATGAATACCTCGAGGCGTCCGTCGTTCCAAACTTACCCGTTTTCGCTGTTCCAGTTCGAGGGTGTTTCTGTTGCCATGGAGGTGGGTCGTGCTTTGTCCGCTCAGCTACGTTCAGGTGGGCGGCGTGTGTCAAAGTAACAGCCACATGAACGCCGGGACCCTGCGTCTCCCTGTAGAATGTTGCGTTGTGACAAGACATTAAATGTTATTCACCTCGCCTGTCAGCGTGCTGGTTATCGCTGATCGGCGCCTTTGTTAAACAAAATCATCTTTAACCTTAAACCACAGCTGGAGTCAGATGTGTTTACTGTATGTCGCCTAAACCTTACAATCTGCAAAGCATCTTCCAATATTAATCTTTATTACCGGTAGATAAGAAAGACTTTTATCAGGAAAACCCAGAACAGCCGAGGACAAAAGGAGAGAAAAACTGTGTTTTAGATACAAATAAAGGTTAGAGTCACGTTGTAAAAAAAATATGTACGACAGTTTTGGTAAAAACAAATGTTTTATTTTAATCAGCTAAAAGCGATTAAATGAAAAAGCAGTAAATTAAACAGGTTTAGAAAAGAAAACAGCAAAAACTGGAGCGAACAAGTGGATATCCACAGCAGTGCAGCCTTCATTTTCTGTCTCTACATATGAAATCCAGTGTGTTTAATAATGCATTTACCCATCCAGCCAACAAGGCAGGTTATAGGCCTGCAGGTTATTGTACTGTTCGTGTGTGTGTGTGTGTGTGTGTGTGTGTGTGTGTAAGAGTAGGGTGGAGAGAGAGGCAATGTGTGCAGTTGCACACATATGTGTCTATCTTTCCACAAATCAAGCCTGTAGTATCCAGCACAAGTCTCTGATGTGCACTCTATCACTGAACTCAATCTGGAGTCGCACTGAACCACACAGGCAATATCAATGACAATATATATTTATAGTATACGTATCCAGTGTTTACAGGGAAATGTCACAGCTGCTCACATCTGCTGCAGCTGATAGCTGAGGGCCTGACGTGTTTCTGTCGGGTCTTTTCCACGAGGGTGGAAGGTGGAAACGGGTTCGGTCGTGATGAACGGCGAGAGCAAATCGTTTGGATGTGAACACAGCGTGAACATGTTTGTGTGTGTGCGTGTATGGGCAGACGGGGAGCGTCGGGGTTGACGTGTGATCAGGCTAAGCAGGTCCTAAACTAGCAAAGAGATGAGAGGAGAAAAAGAAGGGAGGCAGGGGGGAGATGTTGTGCTGGAGGAAGTGGGAAGGGAGACAGCAGGGGGCCTATACCCTCTGGGAGTTGAACCTATAACCCCCTGTCCCCCCTCTAGCCTCCTCTGGTCATGGACTTGAACCTGGTAACCCTCGTCCCCCAATCCCCCGATGGACAGTTTGTTTCAGTCCGCAGCCTCGCTGCAGTTCTCTGCGTGCCCTTAATGGATAAGCAGACGTTAAAGGTGGTGTGACATGATGTTTGAACATATACATCTTTAGAAAGAGGAGCTACTCAGCTTTGATTGTTTGTACACAGCTGCTTCACATAATTAATATATAAAAGTATTTTAAAATAAAATAGTTTTAATGACGTAACTCTGCAGTATGTTGCAGTCCAACGCCGACGCATTTTTTTGACGCAATGGCTAGAACGCACCTTGTAAATAACAATGGCAGAGAATATATAAACCGAGGAATTAAGCAATTTAAGTGAAGATTTGAGCGATTTGTCTTCAGTTTGAGAAGCCGAAGTTAGTTTGAGTGATAAACAAGAAACAGCTGGTTCTAATGTAGGTCTGCACCCATATTTATTTTAGTCTTACCGTGCAGGATGTGAGGGGGAGTCCGACATTTCAGATGAGCAAGGTTCCGAGGGTGAAGGGCTGGAACCCGATCGTAGTCGTCTACAGAGCTGGCGATGTTAGAACACCCAAATGCGACACAACGTACCGGCATTTTTCAAGTTATACAAAAGAAAATAGGCGATCTTGAACACAATGACACTGCAGCCTGCAGACTGAACTTCTTGTCACTACGTCACATGACGTCACATGCGTAAGTACCCGGATGTCCCGTGACGAAACACGGCGCCAATTTCAAAATCACTTTTGAAACAAAATGTCATTGATTTATCATTTTGCTTGTAAAAACGAACATAGTTGAATGATACAACATATAGTATATATGTTGTGCCACTTTATGCATAGTAGTTCCAAAATCATGTCACACCACCTTAAACAAGCTGCGTGCACGTCCACGTGTCAACGTTTGGCTCGTTGGTTTCAATCTGCCTTGTTTTATTCAGCGCTCAACACAAAAAGGACAGAGCGTAGTGATTCATCAACAGACTCCCCTCGTGTCGGTCTTGTTTGTTGACTTGTGTGCTCAGCAACTCTGTGAAGTGTGTTTTCTCTTTCTGTGCTCGTGGTTCAGTAAGGTACATGCTCCTCCGGGGCTTCTGTCCCTCAGTGGACACCATGCTGTCCCTCTAACGAGCAGGGAAACAGGGAGGTTTATGCATGCTGGTGCCCCGTTCATTCTTCACCCGTCAACAAAATCCTTCTCACCTCCTAAAATAAAAAGTAGAGATACGCAGGAAGGAGGGAGGAAGGAATGAAAGACGAAGAGGAAAAGGAGCCTATCCATTTGTCTTGGACGTTTTCTTTGCTCCTTTATTCTTTCTTGTTCTCCTTATCAGATCCCAGAGCCGTTCAAGGCCTCCCGTCTGGAGGAGAAGCCAGACGCCTCCATCTCCTTTTCATTCTATACCTCCCTGCTCCTCTTCCTCCCTTGCCTTCCCCGGGCTCTCCCTCCGCTAACCTTTGAGAATCAGAACCTCCGATTTGAATTTCAGAGCGAGCGAGCGGACGAGAAGAAGGTCTGAGGCGTGAGTCTGAGGACGGGAGGCGGTGGAGCTGGTCGGAGCCGCGGTCATTGAGGAAGGGCCTGTTCAGCGCGTCCCCCGGCCTCCCCCCTCAGAGGGGCCCCGATCGATACAAACTCGGAGCAATAAAGCTTTCCCCCTGTCATCTCTGCAGAATACAAAGCAGAAGAGAGGGAGGAGAGGGAGGGAGAGAGGAAGAGAGGGAGAGAGAGGTGAAAAGCTGTTCCGCTAGCCAGACCAATTTCCTTGCCCCCCTCCCCTCTCCTCTCGTTTGCTTCACCACCACCTCCCTAACACACCAACACCTATATTACCTCCTTCTTTAGCTCCTTTTTTAATCTCTCCCTCCTTCACCTCACTTTTTGCACAGTGCATCCCCTCTGACTGTATCACTGAACCAACATGTATCACTGAACCAACATGTATCACTGAACCAACACGTATCACTGAACCAACATGTATCACTGAACCAACATGTATCACTGAACCAGCATGTATCACTGAACCAACATGTATCACTGAACCAACATGTATCACTGAACCAACATGTATCACTGAACCAACATGTATCACTGAACCAACATGTATCACTGAACCAACATGTATCACTGAACCAACATGTATCACTGAACCAACATGTATCACTGAACCAACATGTATCACTGAACCAACATGTATCACTGAACCAACATGTATCACTGAACCAACATGTATCACTGAACCAACATGTATCACTGAACCAACATGTATCACTGAACCAACATGTATCACTGAACCAACATGTATCACTGAACCAACATGTATCACTGAACCAACATGTATCACTGAACCAACATGTATCACTGAACCAACACGTATCACTGAACCAACATGTATCACTGAACCAACATGTATCACTGAACCAACATGTATCACTGAACCAACATGTATCACTGAACCAACATGTATCACTGAACCAACATGTATCACTGAACCAACATGTATCACTGAACCAACATGTATCACTGAACCAACATGTATCACTGAACCAACATGTATCACTGAACCAACATGTATCACTGAACCAACATGTATCACTGAACCAACATGTATCACTGAACCAACATGTATCACTGAACCAACATGTATCACTGAACCAACATGTATCACTGAACCAACATGTATCACTGAACCAACATGTATCACTGAACCAACACGTATCACTGAACCAACATGTATCACTGAACCAACATGTATCACTGAACCAACATGTATCACTGAACCAACATGTATCACTGAACCAACATGTATCACTGAACCAACACGTATCACTGAACCAACATGTATCACTGAACCAACATGTATCACTGAACCAACATGTATCACTGAACCAACACGTATCACTGAACCAACATGTATCACTGAACCAACACGTATCACTGAACCAACATGTATCACTGAACCAACATGTATCACTGAACCAACATGTATCACTGAACCAACACGTATCACTGAACCAACATGTATCACTGAACCAACATGTATCACTGAACCAACATGTATCACTGAACCAACATGTATCACTGAACCAACATGTATCACTGAACCAACATGTATCACTGAACCAACATGTATCACTGAACCAACATGTATCACTGAACCAACATGTATCACTGAACCAACACGTATCACTGAACCAACATGTATCACTGAACCAACATGTATCACTGAACCAACATGTATCACTGAACCAACATGTATCACTGAACCAACATGTATCACTGAACCAACATGTATCACTGAACCAACACGTATCACTGAACCAACATGTATCACTGAACCAACATGTATCACTGAACCAACATGTATCACTGAACCAACATGTATCACTGAACCAACATGTATCACTGAACCAACATGTATCACTGAACCAACATGTATCACTGAACCAACATGTATCACTGAACCAACATGTATCACTGAACCAACATGTATCACTGAACCAACATGTATCACTGAACCAACATGTATCACTGAACCAACATGTATCACTGAACCAACATGTATCACTGAACCAACATGTATCACTGAACCAACATGTATCACTGAACCAACACGTATCACTGAACCAACATGTATCACTGAACCAACATGTATCACTGAACCAACATGTATCACTGAACCAACATGTATCACTGAACCAACATGTATCACTGAACCAACATGTATCACTGAACCAACATGTATCACTGAACCAACATGTATCACTGAACCAACATGTATCACTGAACCAACACATATCACTGAACCAACATGTATCACTGAACCAACATGTATCACTGAACCAACATGTATCACTCACAACACAGAACGAGCTGAACGTGTTTCTCAACGAGCGAACGAGGGAACGACATGGAAAGGATAGAATGGACAGAAGTCATGGGATGAAGGCAGAAAAAGAAAAGATAGAAAATGACCAAAAAAAGTATGTGATTG